>JACAFV010000204.1:0-62165 GCA_014635975.1 Plectosphaerella sp. P0831 | reverse complement strand
ATGCTCTTCTTTCCTCACACTACCGAGGAACGAGATCACCCAGAATCATCCCACAGAAAGCTTCTATCGACACATCCTCACAGGAGGTGATTAACCCCAGCCACCATCACAGGCCACCAAGGAATCCTTGCGGCGAAGGAAGGACCTGCCACCCGCCACTCACCTACGCCCCTCCACCCCCCTTTTCTCACCCTCCCCACGTCTTCCCTGTCCGCCCTGTACTGGATGGACACACAGCACAGCGGCCACATCTTGTACCGACTGCAGGAGATCCCCGAACCCCAGCCCCAGCCTGGTTCCAGGATTAAGGAGCGGCTCTTGCGCCAGGGACGTTTCGTTTCTGTCCCCAACCCTCTTCGCGCCAGGTCACCATCCGGGCTACATGATCCCTGCTCCTTGTCAGAGCATCGACAGCCCAAGAAGGCGGCAGCAACCTCTGCGTCGCCAGAAAAACAAACCCCCCTTCTGCTCTCACCAGACGGCTTTGACTGCAGAAGGAACAGTGCTCATCTCGGTTTTCAGGAGACACTCACTTTCGAGGCCTTCATGCCGAGTGGCGTCCCCGGCTCGCGTTGTCAAAGTTAAAGAAAAGGGGCATCGCCGCCAACCTTGAGAGAATACGACGCGTGCAGCAGCGCTCTCAACCTCCAAGGCCTCCAGTCTCGTCAACAGTATCACCCACAGGCCCCGGCAGTCCAGAGTAGCCCCCCCTGCCACGGGAGAAGCATCACATCTGGATTCATCCAGCCCAAGATCCTGGGACAGATTGGTGGTCACCAGACGAACGTGGGCCCCTAACCACCCCACGGCATCCCTTCGTGGACTTTGCGCAACGTGCCTAGTGAGGTAAGTAGGCACCACATCATTTTCTTCAAAGAACCCCCACTCGTCCAAGTCGCGCCTGCGAGGGCATGCCACATTGGGGAGTCAAGATCTAATAAGAAGCCAGGCCGCCACACGCTTTCAGCTGGACCTTATCCTCTCCCCCCCCCCNCCCCCCCCCCACGGCAGATCGATCAACAACCAGCCCGGATGACGTGCGCTCATATAGTTGCACTACTACAAGACAGCTACTATCAGGCGGTTTCGCAACCCTGACCCAGCGCGGAAGACAGTCGACTCCTTTGCACAGCAAAAGAGGACCCGGCTCGGCGATTTTCAGCTCTCCTTGGATTTTTGTTCGCGTTCAGTGGTCCCTCGGAACCAGAGACCGTCGAAGCAAGGATTAAAACGCCCACTAATCCCAAATCCCAAGGTTTCCTTTGGTTCAACCGGCGCTTCAACCTTGGGTCGCTCAACTGTGGTGTTATACCACTAGCAGGAGAGAACATCAATACACCAAAGGCCCTCTGAAAGACACCCCGCCCATCCACTCTCGGTCTTTGTTTGCTAGCCCTCGGTCTCTTACGAGGGACGCGTCGCCGACCTCGAAGGCATCGAGGTGACTGGCCGCCACCCTGCACTCCACCCTTTCCCATCGATCACGCCCCAAGAAAGCCAGCGCGTTTGCATTGGTTGAACAAGGCGGGCTAGAACCCCCCTCGACTCGCGATCCCAGTGGCCTGTTGTTCCTCGAGGGAAAATCATCGACCAGCTGAAACAGGGGTCAACCGGAACCCGTCGACTGCGTGCTCAGTGTTGGTTCGAGTTCAGGCGGACGCGCAGTGCCTATATTACCCAGCCCCACTACTTGAGGTCCCGGAAGACCATATCGCCTTCCATCAGGCGCGCCTAGGACGTGGATGGACGGGCCTGTTTGTGCTGTCAACCAGGGTCTGGGCTTATGGACTGACCAGACGCATCTCAGACTGTCTCCCCTCGAAGCTGCTGGATCCAGGACGGGATTCGCCATGCCTTACCAGTACCCCTTGCCACCGCTACCGCACGCGACAGGGACCGCGGCTGCCGCCGTGCCTCTCGCATACCTGCCGGATGCCAACCTCCCTCTTCCCGGGCATGATTCCGAGCACCTCGCAAAGGACAACGCACCGTCCAAACCGCTGCGTGTTCGCAAAGAAGCCATCTCGCAGGGACACCAGAAGCTGAGGCGCTCCGTCTCGACAAGCGATGCCTCAATGTCGCGACAGCCAGGATCCAGCCCCGTCCACGGCGCCCTCTCCAGCGACAAGAAGAGGAACAAGCTGGGATACCATCGGACTTCCGTAGCTTGTGGTGAGTGTTTGCTCCATATTCCCCGCCTTTCGACGTCACTGACGGGTGTCGTTGGGTTCAAGTTCACTGCCGCCGGCGCAAGATACGGTGCATCGTCGAAACTGCGGACAAAACTGGCTCTTGTATCAATTGTGTTCGTCTGAAGAGGGAGTGCTCCTTCATCCTCACGGACCCACCGACAGCACCCGACAACCGCTCGAAGCCTTCGTCACGGGAATCGACGAGGCCGCAGGTCGTGTCTGCATCGTCTTCGCCCGCACCGCCTGCTGCGATGACCTCGACGATAGCGCCCCCGAACCCGTCGTTCCAAGGCCTCGCCATGGCTCCTGCTTCCAACGTGCCGCAGCTCTCTAGCGACAGCGAGCTGGAGCCGGACATGTATGCGCAGGGCACCAAAGGTAAGCTCGGCTTCCGCTGTGAATGTTGGAGGGTGGAATGTGCTGACGGGGAATTTGAAGGTCTTTCCAGCGCAGAGATGGCTTCCCGTCCGTTCGACTTTGGCCAGCAGCCGCTGATGAACTGGGCGGCGCCAGACACGAGTCCCGCCTCGACTGCCAAGTCTCTCGATCTCAACATGCCGTGGAGGCCATACCCGAGCCACGATTCTCCGATGACACCCTCTTTCTCGCCGTACACTCCGAATGCCCCGTTACCTTCCGCATCATGGGGCGTGCCAGCTCAAGAGGGGCAGCAGCGAGATGACATGAACTGGGGAGCCTATGCGCCAGCGCATCCGCGATCGACTCCGTTTGCTGGGGATGGTCGAAACTCGCCACACGCGTCCGTCATGCCCAGGCAGGTTCGCCAGATCGAGAGGAGAATAGCCAATACCCCTAACGAAGGGTACACCTCCCCGGCAGTGGTCATGCCCGGGAATGTACGGGTTCCTGGTCCTGGCATGAACCAGAACCTGCCTCCCGCGGCGGCCACCGTTCCGTCGAACCATTTTGGGGCATGGAATCCGCAACATCAATTCCAATACGCAAGACCACAGCCCGGAGTCGCTGGATGGGGGTTCCCAACGAACCTTGGGATGCCGACATCCGACCAGATTCCGACCACCTCGGAGGAGGATCCGACGCATTCGATGGGCATGCACTATGCGGGGAGGTAAACCGGAAGCCGAAGCCGTCGCAGGGCCCTGAATCAAAAACAACATCAGGTCTGTGGAGTGCCGGCTCCTCCTGACGCAAGACCGAACCGTGGTCGCGTCTCTTGGCGGTCAAGCACGAATGGGGGAACCGGAGAACAAGAGGAGAAACCTCATCGGGCTGTCCCTCGTGCGAGTTTTAATGGGAAATTGGACATTGTTGACCGCGGTCGGCTCATGCGCGTGACGGGAGATGATCTGGTCCAAAGGCCTGGGAGGTCTGAGCGCGATACGACCACCACACGCAAAAGAGATTGCTCGACTTTCAAAATGGAGAGCAACAGAATGGTTGGCGAGGGCAGAGGCATCGATGGTGAGCTGGAGACGAGTGGGGGCACAGATCGGTCTCATGTCGAATTGATCGACGCTTCCGACATTGGCGATCGAACAGCCCCGGGGCAAGAGCCGAGGCACGGCTCGGCATGAACACGAACACACGATGGATGGGTCGAGAAAAAAGTCGAAAATGAGGAATGCTCGAAGAAAAGGGAACGCATCGGAGCCGGAGCCAGGTGACGTTGGGTTTGACTCGGGCGTGGGTCCCGAATCCGGACTGAACCCCGTTTTCTTCAGACGGACTGGCATTTGCTGTGCTGCGGCACCAGATGCGAGGGGCGGTTTACATGTGCAATGAGAAATGGGAACGGAAACGGGCTTGGTTGGGTAGGGGCGAGGGGGTTGGTTCGTTTGGTTGCATATAAATCTGCTCTTTCTGGAAGGGCTTCTTGTTGTTGTTTGATCATTTTTGTGGTTGGTTTGTTTTGCGAGGGTTGTATGTGGAGGTAGACTATGTAGAATATTTGGACCTGGTGAACATATGCAAGGAGATATAAATGGTGCTTCAGTCTGGCGAGGTTTAGATCAAATAGAAGATGGTCATGGGCTGGCATGATGCGGCGTAGATCAATAGCGTGATAAGGACTAGCACGTGGGTCATGGACATCGGAATAGAAACTTGGGATGTAATATGTATTGGCTTGTTCAGGGGATACAATGACACTGTTCTCTTCAATACTCACACGATGTAAGCATCCACCATCTCAGTTGACCAGCCGCCAAGTCAGCACCAGCAAGGTAATATAAGCCGCCAGGCTCAGCGCAGCCAGCAACGCAACGCTATTCCCCGAAGTACGAAACTTCTTCGTAGGAAGAGGCGTGTCATAGCCCTGGCCCACCCCGTCTTGAACATTGAGATTAGGATCTCTTCGCCCACTGGCGCCGCTACTGCTCGAGTCGTCTTCGGCGCCCGAGGGGTCGGAGGCGAAGAACTGGCGATGACCCTCGTAGCGGCGGTAGATGGCGACGAGCATGATGGCGGCGCCGTAGACGGCGAAGAGGGCGCCGATGGCGTAGAATTCCGAGGTGAAGATTTTGAGGATGATGAGGGCGAAGGAGAATTGGCCGAGGGCGGTGCGCATGTAAGCGCCTTCGAAGGTGCGTTGGGCGGCGCGGATCTCGACAAGTCTAGGGGATGTGAGCAGGGAGATGGGGGTGGTTTGCGGTGGACTTACTCGTCGGCGGTGAGGACGACGGAGCGGGCTCTGTGGAGGCGGAGGTGGAGATGGTCTTCGGGATTTGGCTGCGGGTTTGTCAGATAGAGCTCGTGGAAGATGGGAGTTCGCCAGTACGTACTTGGAACATGGCCACGGCGAGTGTCCCGGACGGAACCTGTACTGGTTGGTCGGGATGGTGAAGCTGTCGATGCTGAGGAACCCAACTGTCGGCGGGGCGGACACGGTGTGTTATCCCGAGGCCCAAGGCCAGGGTCGGAAAGTACTGTTGAGTGGGTGTCGACACACGAGTGTCCCTACTGCCTCGAGATCACTGAATAGGACGAAACCGTGTAGCTATCCGCAGCATCACTCTCATTGTCAAGGTTGAAGTGAGGGTGAACAGCGCGGACCGGAGGTCAAGGGTGCTCTATGATTGGCCGGTGTTGATCACGACAATGTCCAGCTGATCACCTAATGTGCACGTGACCAAGGTCCTCGACTTGGTGGACAAAGGGAAGTTGAGAATTCGAGTTCATCAATACTCGAAACTCACGCATATCTTGTGACAAATGGCTTTGCGACCGAGTACAGATCTCAGCGCAATGCTTCTGTAGAACGAGCATCACAAAGTCGCAGCAGAGGCTGGTCTGCCGTGTTCGCGTGTCCGCCCAACCTATCGTCACATCAGTCAATCGCAAACTCAACTCAGAGCGAATCGATCATCGAGGTCGCGAGTCACCTGCAGCAAACACCCACTTCCCTAGGGCTGAGCACGATGTAAAACCGTGTCTAGGATATTCTCTGAAGGCTGTGCAAGGAAATACTTACAGCCCAAGCCGGCAGTCGCCCAGCCTCAATCGTGTCGGGTGGCTACAGCTACTGACACCAGTCCAGCGCACGAGTTTGGGGGCCGCCCACTAGTGTTTCTGCGCTGCGGACTGCGGCTGTGCAACCTGCTGCGGCTCCCAGTAACAACAGGCGGTCAGAAACCCACCCACTTGTGCGGATGATCAGGGATCGCTAAGGCAGGTAAAGACATGCGATGGAACCCTGGGATGTTACTCGTAAGACGGAGGAATTTGGCTCTCCCGCGACAGATCAACCCGATCGTAGGATCACTCACTGCAACTGCAACTGCAACTGCAACTGCACACTGCCGGGGCAGACGGGCTACGCTGCCAGGGGACTGCCGGATAGTCAAGCCAGCGTGAGCCATGGTCAGCGCGAGGGAACAACCTTCCGATAATACTGATGATCCCGATATCTCCTATACCTGAGGCGCCTTCGATGACTTGTCTGGCAATTCGAAGCTTCCTCGACAAAGCCGAGTCCGACGGCGCCCTCGGGAACGATGATCTTTCTAGCCGCCTCAGTAGGCGAGACAGGCGCACTAAACAGCGACCCATGTGGGGGATCGGACGACTTGGGAACAGCCTAACAGAAGCATGGCCCCCAGGGCCCAGGTCAGGGTGCCTGACAAGGGATGGAACCACTGGCTGGTAGCCGCTCGCGGGCGCACATGTGCACTGCAGCCACCGACGGGTTCGAGGTGGGCGCAGCAAACGCAACTGACGCCCAGGCGCATTGCGGGACCTCGGAGGGCCTGCCGCGTGCCCAGGCTCGGCATGCCATGGGCCAGAACAGAGCAGAGCTGTTGGCATCGTGCCGCTTGCCGGCCGATGACATCAAAGGCGGCCCGGTGAGAGCTGCTGCGCCTCGGCACTTGTGGGAGATATCGAAATCGGTAGCGGGAGGTGTTTTGTTTCGGTATATGGGTGGATTGGATGCGATGCATGATGCTTTTCTCCGGGCCTGCCTCAAACGGGATCTGGCTCTGGCTCTGGCTGGCGGAGGCATATTTCGTTTCGACTTGTCCAAGAGCACGGTGAGACTCTCGACACGTCGGTGTTAAAAGTTCGGTCTCGGTCTTCTGAGCATGCGTCGCTTGTCATTTACTGCTCGCAAGTGTTTCTTCCACGCGATAGCGGTAGCTTGCTTCCGTATAATGATTGTCCGGCGATCTTGGTGACTTCAACAGGGGTTGTGGCTGCTGGGGCTGAGACGAGTGTGCCTAGCGTGTCTGCGGAATTAAACCCATGGCGCTAGATGGACGCGGCAATACCCCCTCTAGATAGAAGGGCACTATTCCGCGGGGGCCAGCCTCGTCATGCTCGGTATCCCTGGGTCTTCAGTGTCGATTCCGCCCACGGCGGGGCTGAGGCTGAGGGGCTGGGTTTTGAACGACAGGACACCGAGAAGAAGAGACAGAAGCGCGCGAGGACCAGCGTGGTGCAGTTGTAGCGGGTTGAGAGAGTGTGTGACAGTCGACCTCGGGAGGCCACTGGCCGCTCTCATAGCGTGGTGTCATTCGGGATAGCAGCATTGACAGGGAAGGAGCAAGGCGCAAGGGGGGAAAGACCGCTGGGGGATCAGCAAGCGACGGGCTCGGGAAGGAGGAGCGACCAGGGGATGTTGCATGCAGGGCCACCAATCAGACCGACCACACGAGGCATTCATCCACTTTGTCTGCCCTGTCGAAGGGCTCCCCACACTGAGGTGCACCTGCCCGCGCTCTGAGCAACGTCAAGCGCGGGCATATCCCAGAATACCTGCCCTCTATCAGTCTCTCCACAGGCCCAAGCCGCTGGACCCTGCCCCCGTACAGGTTGTGTCACGGCGCGAAAGCGAACGCACGCGCCCTGTCGACAGAAGCATCATCCCGCATCACCCCTCCTCCCCTCCTGCCTTCTTCAGACTTCGGTCAGGTTATCATGCCAACTCGCATCCGAGTATTACTCCTCGTCGACAATTAATCCCCCTTGTCTTACACTTTCACTGCCGTCTCCCACACACACCTCGAGACACCTCAAGCCCCATTTCAAGCCACTGCCGGGGGCCTGCCTGCCCTGCCACGATCTCCTCGCTGGCTGCGGCCGCCTAGTCCTGGCCCGTTCCGACCTCGGTGCATGCGCTAAGCCGCCAACGCAACAACCTCCGTCAGGCAACACCACCCCCCCTTTCGAGCTGTCTTTCAGCCCCAGATCTTGATCCGCCCGCGGCTTGCTCCTTTAACAACCTACTTCCCCTCCATCCGCCGAAGCTCCGTGACGACCCCCATCCCTGTTCTGACAACTCCGAACGACGCAGGATCGCCGCGACCTCTGTTGCTCTGTTTTTGCCCTCAACTCCGTGCGCATCGGACCGGATTGTCAGCTTCTTCATCGCCTCTCAACTTCAACTCCCCGCGACAGTGTTCCCAGCCTCGTGGTGCCCCCCATCGCCTTACCCCCGCTTCAAGAACAGCTCTTCTGTCGAACCTCGCCTGATCGCGAGACATATTCCGGCCTCCAGGTGATCACAGAGCCGTTTCTAAGCCAGCCACAGCAAACCTCACTATACCGGCTCGGACCTTGTCGAACCCCATACTTCCTCCCCGCGCCGCCAGAGAATGACTGCAACTGTCTGATCCCGGACTGCCGAGGACCTCACAAGACCAGGCTCCGGAAGACCCTCCTCGGGGAGCCAGTCTCTGAGCACCTAGAGTGTCTGCATCTTTGCTCAACAACTTCAATCGCATCCGTACCTCATCGACGCCGAAGGGCCCTCCTCGAAGATCATAATGTCTGCCTCGCTGTTTCATGATGGCGCGTCACGGAACCCCTACGAGGATGCCCCTGCTCCCAGCACAGAGCGCCGGCTGTCTGACGCAGCTCTCAATCCCAACAACTACCTCTCGCCATTTTCGCCCCAGCAGCAGAGCAACACCACCTCACCTACTCTAAACAACACCGACACACCCGCCGATTCCATCTCCAGCTACAACACCGGGCATTGTGTCGCAAGCGACTACAGCGACCTGGATGACACTACCGACCCCTTCTTTGGGGTTGACTTCAGCAACGCCGATGGCAGCACCCCCGCCTTCCTAGAGGAAGGTCTACAACCCATCAGCCGAACTTCCAGCTTCGGCGAGCTCCCTACTTTCGCGAACAACGACTCTCGCAACGACACGAACCGCTCGTCTCTGGGAGACAACTCCTATCCCCTGAGCCCCGAGCACACGGCATCCATCTACACCCTTTCGCCTCCCAACGATCTGCCAGTCTTTGCCCGGAACAGACACCAGAAGTTGCCGGACTCCGTTTCCCCTCAGGACCTTCAGAGACCCTTCCAGCCGATCCACGCATCGCTTCTGTCCGCCAATCCCGCCGTACAGCTCACCCCAGATCCCAGCCGCAGTGGTCGTTCTAGCGAGGACGACCTCATCGTAGGACGCCCCATCATGCCTCCCAGCCCTCGCGTCACCGTTTCCGTCTGGGGACCAACCGGTGGAGGTGCAGCTCAAGCAGTGGAGCGATCCTTTGAGCCCGATCATGGCAACCAAAACACCGGCCTGGGCTGCGTCGGCATGGCCGGCGACCTCATCTTCTCACAGCAACAGATTGCGTCCATGCCCCCGCCTCCTCCACCCCAAAACGAGAACTCCATCCGCCGCACCGCCTCCGTCGGCCGAAGGGGAGTTGACCCGCGAAGGAGGACGAATGCCGAGGTTGATACCGTCAACGAGATGGTCAGGGGCCATGAGATCAGGGAGAGGAACCAGGCAGTGGACCTCTGGTTCAACACCATTGATCAGTCGCCACCGCCGGAGGATACCTCGCGCAACGAAGTGAGTCGCCTCGAAAAACCGGATGTCTTTGGACCGGTTCCCGACGACGGCATCGAAGTCGGAGGCAACACGGAGAACAAGATACTGCCCGACCAAATCTACGTCAATGAGCGTGGCGGCGAGCTGACACCCGCCGACCTGGATGTCCTTCGGGAAGATGTATTCGGAAACCGACCCGCGACACATTCCATCACAAGGCCCGATGCGCCTCGGTTTGCCTCTGCAAACGACGCGATTGCAGATTACCACCGACGCCTTTTCGACAACGAGTCCATCGCCTCAAAGGCGGCCACTTGGGGAACTCGCCGTCGCAGCCTGAGTGCCCTCGATGAGGACGATATCAACAAGTTCATGGCCGGGAACCTCTTCAAGAAGCTCTCCATCAGTCGTGGAGACAAACACTCCCGTCGGCCAAGCCTGCTCGGGGGGTTACGCGACTTGGTCCGACGACCCAGCATCAACAACATTCTCAAGAAGCGCGGACGTAGTGCCCACGAGGACGAGGACGATGATGACGAGCTCTCCAGTCCCGAGAGGCAAGAAAGCTTCCCTACTCTCATGCCGCCCTCGCGGACACCAAGCTGGGGCAACAAGAAGGCGCCAGTTCCGAGCATCAACACTGCTCTCATCTCGATGGGCAGTGGCGTGGCCGCCATTGGGTCAACACACACTCGTAATGGCTCGGTCAGCGCAACGCCTCGCTCGCCCAGAAGCCCCTTTGCCAATCTGCAAGTCAAGAATACCCTGCAACGGCGACCCAGGAGCAAGTCAGATCTCCCCAAGGGCTCGGCGGATGGAAGCCCGTCCACCCTTATCAACCTCATTCGTCAAAATGGCGGTGTCCCCATCTCAACGCTTGGCACAACATCCAACTGGGATGCTGATGATGACGATGATGATGAAGAGGAAGTGGGAGGAGTCGCCGAGTCCGAGGCGAGCAGACTCATTGAAGGTGTGCAGCCGAGCTTTGCGGGTTTCCAGCAGCACATACTCTCTCTGAACCCCACCTTGAAGACGGACAACAAGTGGCTGGTAGACCGTATTGCGCAGCAGCAGGTCGTTCGCTACAAGACCCTCCTTGGACACAGGGTCAAACACCTCAAGGCTGGCCGTGGATGTGCGGCCGGGCCCCTGTGTGTGGCCATGGGTGGCACCGCCAAGGTGCTCGAGCCCAAGGGAGGAGTCGACCCCATCACCATCAACCTGGACCCCGAGGATGGCGATGTCACTCCTATCGAGGGCGTGGTGACACAGGAGAGCTTCCCTTCGGATATTCCGATGCCGCCGACGCAAAGCCTCCCGGCAGAGTTTGAGTGCCAGCTCTGCTTCCAGGCAAAGAAGTTCAACAAGCCATCCGACTGGACGAAGCACGTTCACGAAGACGTCCAGCCCTTTACCTGTACTTGGGAGAAGTGCAAAGAACCCAAGATCTTCAAGCGTAAGGCCGATTGGGTCCGCCACGAGAACGAGGGCCACCGTCACCTGGAGTGGTGGACATGTGATGTCGAGGACTGCCGACATACCTGCTACAGGAGGGACAACTTCTTGCAGCACCTCGTCCGTGAACACAAGTTCCAGGAGCCCGCAGTCAAGACGAAGGCGGCGCTGAAGAAGGCAGGCAGCGGAGATCCAACTTGGCAGCGGGTCGAGAGGTGCCACACGGAGACGGGGAACAGGCCTCAGCAGGAACCGTGCCGCTTCTGTGGGCGGACGTTCCCTTCTTGGAAGAAGCTGACCGTCCATCTTGCCAAGCACATGGAGCAGCTCAGCCTTCCAGTCCTACGTCTCGTGTCGAAGAAGGACCTGGATCCAGATACCATCATCAGCCCCATTTCGGAACCCCCTTCGCAGCTGCTATTCAACACGCCCAGTCCCTTCACCACACACCAGGCTGGTGACTTCCAGCACGGCCAGGCGGGCTTTTTCCCAACGCATGATCTGTCGCGTGGGATGTCGAATCATGCGTCGGCGGGACCTCCGTACTTGGGCATTAACCAGGCCATGCACTACCCTGGAAACCAGACACAAGGACAGGCTTTCGTGCCGCACCTGAACATCAGCACGGCATTTGGACCTGGAGCTCCAATCAACCATGGCAGCCAGATAACGACTCCTCAGGGCCACATGCGGGCATATTCTGTTCCGGGTGTCTTCAATACGCACCAGCAGCAGTACGTGTCTGCCCCGCAGGACTCAACGCTGTACATGGGAATGGACCAGAACGGCCTGGGTCTCCAGCCTCCTGCGATGAGTCCTTACGGCGGAGGCAACCAAGCTGCCTATGACATGCTCTCACAAGACAGTCCCGAAGGGCTACCATACGGAAGCCAGGGACCTTCTCCCACCTTTTTACACCAGCAACCCCGGAACGGCAACAGCTATTATGGACCTGGGCCTTGACAGGTCTTGATGAAGGCTTTGCTTCAATATGACGGAACCAGGGTATGGCTTCATGATTAGACGCCGGCGTAGTTTCTGCTTTTCGTTTTTGTTACATTTTTATCTTCTTCTCTTCTGCTGTTTAGAGGTGGACGTTTGGGATACCCGGTTGGAACGCCGTTTTCGTTGACACACGTCCACGTATCTCGGCGTCCTACCATTTGGAGGCAGACGGCATGTAGACTATTCGTGTGGGCGCATGCAACGTTGAACATTGAAATGCATGAGTTATCTTCCTGACGCCGCTGGTGCAATAGGTGCTGTGTTAATCCGATAATTTGCATCGAATGGCTGGAGAATGACAACCTGTGTGGCTGCTGCTGCCAGTTGCGACCCAAAAATATCCTGCTAAATATAAACGTCAAGACCAATAGTCGTTCCCTGGCGGCCCTGGCGGGGTGCCCGACTTCTCGTATCGGGGATTTCGTGTCCTAGGCAGCGGGCGAATGGCGATCACTATCAAGCTGGTCATGCACGCTGTCAACCACCCCAAAACCGGGAGCTGTGGCTTAGCCCATGACCAACTCTGGAGCACCGTTGCATCGCAGCCCCGGGAGCTAGTCTGACGGAGGCAGGGAAAGCTGGGATATCGCGTCGCCCGATGCTTGCCTATTCGGATGTATGTTGAGGCACTGTGCGGTCTGAGACGGACTGCGACGTGTGTGAGAAGCGCCTAGGCGGTGCAGATTTCTTCTCCCCGTCTCCAACAGTGGATGGACTTTCGGACGGCCGAGGGAGAAGAAAAAAAAGGAAAACTCAGGCAAACAACGCCATCGAGGTCTAGATCAGGGGTTGAGGGACTTTTCTAGCAACTACGGTTCGAAAAGGCCTCCCTTTGGCAGCTTGCGTGGAGCGAGGGTGATGATTTAGGTGCATGGCAGAGGTGACGGACAACGACGCCGTCGTCACGTCAAACAAACAGGCCGACTTGGCCCACAGCGAACGCGGGCAGCAGCTGTGAAAAAAAGGAGACTCGGAGTTGTCCGTTACGGGGACGGGAGGGCATTAATTGACAGCCTGCAGCGAGCCGGGCTGGGCAAGCTGGGGCGGACCCGACAATGCGGGGCCGCAACTTGGTCAGGTCTTTAGAGCTGAGCGCCGCCCCAGAGGGACCAGAGGGGTTGGGACGAACACCTGGGATAGGTCTGGTTGTGGAAAAAAGTCGTCGTGGTCTGGTCGGGAGGGTGGGTGATGCGTTGTCGAAAGGGGTCGGCCGACCCAGCAGCGGGCGGCTCGGTTCCCCGCCCCCGTGAAGTTCGTGGGCCGTGACCATGGCCACAACCTGGCATGGGCTGGCGAGCAGGAAGGGAGCTGGCGAGAAAAGATGGACCGACGGGGCGGAAATGCCTGATATTTTGTATGGAAGCAGGCATATTACCCTGGGAGGAAATAATACCAAAATTCAATAATTGACGTCGTCTACTGTGGGCAGCACTTCATCTCCAGCGGCCAGGTCAAGCGAAAGGAGGGAGCCCGGGGTCGTGGTCGAGAAAAAGGGTCGTGGGCTCGTGTGCTGTGGTCGACGGCGCCGTTTCAGCGGCGGGCGGCCCCCCTCGCACCCCCCTACGCGTGGCGCCTTCCAAGCCGACGACGACAACCTGGCGCCGGCGCGGGGTGGGCACCAGACCAGACCGGGAAGAGAGGTGACCAATCAAGGGGCACAGCCACAACCGACCCCTTGACGGATCGGCGCCACCCCTGCATGGCGAGCCTGCATTGTTACTGGCAAATCTTGGATTCTGAGACGACGTCGCTGGTCGCAGGTCGCAGAATCTCCATAGGCTCCGGCTGCCCTGTTTTGCCAGGCTTTCAGTGCGTGCTCGGGGGCCCGGAGAGGTGGTCTGGTCGAGCCCTCCCCGCCCAGGGGCCACTCAAGTCAAGTCAGGGCAGGGACTGGACTGAGTGCGAGTCCAGTCCAGGGGCCGGGCCTAGGGCGGGCCACCCAGAGGGGCCACGGACGTGCATGTACGGGCTAATCCAGGGGTGGAGGCCCACCCGGCGTTCAGTGCCCTCGTGCCTGCCCCCTTCTCTCCAGTCCTGCCTCCCGTCCTGCCGTCCCGTCTGGACTTTTGGTACGGATGGCTTCTTGTTTCGTGTTTTCGCCCTCCCTCACACCCACCCACCGTTCGTCCCTCTCCTAACCTTTTTCTCTCTCTCTGTCTGTCTGTTGTCTACCCGTCCGTTAAGCACAGCATCATTCGTCCCAGGCGCCTCTTTTTACACGAGGTGGAGAACCCTCCTCGCCCGTTCGCTCGTTTCATATACACCGTCGAGGCCACCCCCCGTGGCCCCGACGCCCATCTGCCCCCTTCACTCCATCATCATCATCATCGAACCCCGTCTTTTCGATCTTGCGTCGCCTTCGTACAGTAGATCGACAAACTCTCTCGCCCATCACACGCCTCGACGCCTCTCNACGCCTCTCTCGGCTCTGCTTGTTCAAAAAGCTGAAGACCACTGAGCGAGACGCCTGGCTATCAGACAAAAGCTTTCAGTCGCCATCGGAAGCTCTCGACCAGACGTCTTTCCGAACCACGACTCCAGGCTTTTTCAGTCGCTTTCCATTCTTTCCAGGTTGATCCTCGGCCATCTTTGTTCCTTTTACTCTTGGATTCTTTCATATCTCTCTGCTTTTACATCTTCAGCCATTTCCCCCGACTACATACCGATCTCTCGCCCTCTTGACCAAACAACAGCTCTCGCCATATCACCAAAACACACCACTTGAGCCTCTCTCGACCATCGACGACTCTTTCCCCCGACTCGAACTGGTCTTCCCACCCCCTGTAGTCACACTCGTCACCAAAGCATAGCGTTCGGACACGGCATCATCATAGATCTCCTTTTGGACAACCTCAAACAACCCACTCCCAGAAACACCGACGACAATCCACACAATGTCGTCTTCCAAGCACTCCTGGGGCCCTGGCCGGCTCCTGGTGCTTGCAGCCACTCTCCTCAACGGCGCCATGGCGGCCGACATTCTCTCCACCGTCGGCCTCACCAACTGCGGTCTCGACTCGGACATCACTGTCCACCGCGCCGACATCACCTATGACAACGCCTCGCGGAACGTGACTTTTGACCTTTCCGGTACCAGCAAGAGGGTACAAAACGTGACGGCCGAGCTGAAGGTCACCGCCTACGGCCAGGACATCTTCACCCAGTCGTTCAACCCCTGCAGCTCTGACACGTTTGTTGCGCAGCTGTGCCCCGTGCCTTCTGGCACGTTCGGTGCGGCTGGCAGCCTCGAGATCCCCAAGCAGTATGCCGATATGGTTCCCGGCATCGCCTTCCAGGTTCCCGATATTGCCGCTCTCGCCAAGCTCGAGCTCAAGTCCGCCGACGGTGACAGCACCGTTGCCTGCATCCAGTCGCAGGTCAGCAACGGCAAGACGGCCAACCTGCCCGTGGTTTCGTACGTCGCCGCCGGCATTGCAGGCACCGCACTTGTCGCCTCAGGCGTCTCTGCCATCGGCTCTGCCATTGCTAGCGGTGGTGGTGCCGCCGGAGGTGCTGCCCCCAGCCCCAGCTTTGGCGAGACCATCGGATGGTTCCAGAGCATTGCCATGAACGGCATGCTTTCCGTCAGCTACCCTCCCGTCTACAGCAGCTTCACCAAGAACTTTGCCTTCTCTGCCGGTCTGATTCCCTGGACCCGCATGCAGGAGGCCATTGACGAGTTCCGTGGCTCTACTGGAGGCAACCTGACCAGGTCGAGCGTCAAGACTCTGAGGAACACCACCCTCGTCTTCCCCGACGGATCCACCATTGACGGCAACCAGACCGCATCGACCCCCTTCAAGGTCAAGCGTGCCATGGAAGGCTTCAGCATGCTTCTTGCCCGCCAGATCGATACCACCATTGGCGGAGACACGGACACCACCTCCGAGCCGGAGCAAAACGGCCTGACCAAGCAAGTCGAAGGCCTCACCGCTTTCGTCGAGAAGCTCGGTGTTCCCGAGACCAACACCTTCATGACAGCCCTTCTCGTCCTGGCCATCATCGTCGCCGCCATCGTTGTCGGTATTCTCCTCGTCAAGGTCGTGCTCGAGTTCTGGGCCCTCTTCGGCAGCTTCCCCAAGGCTCTCGCCGGTTTCCGTGAGCACTACTGGCGCACCCTGGCTCGTGCCCTCACCTCCCTCATTCTCCTCCTGTACGGCATCTGGGTTATCTACTGTGTCTACCAGTTCAGCCAGGGCGATTCTTGGGCCGCCCAGACGCTGGCTGGCGTGACGTTGGCCATCTTCACCGGTGTTCTGGCCTTCTTCTCCTTCAAAATTTGGTACACGGCCAGGCAACTTAAGAAGACCGAGGGCGACTCTTCGGGCCTCTACGACAGGAAGGAGGTTTGGATCAAGTACTCCCACTTCTACGAGGCGTACAAGAAGGACTACTGGTGGCTCTTTGTCCCCATCATCATCTACATGCTGGCCAAGGGCGTCGTCATCGCTGCCGGCAACGGCCATGGTCTGACCCAGGCTTCGATCCACCTCGGTCTCGAGGCTGCTCTTCTCATCCTGCTTATCTGGAAGAGGCCCTTTGAGCGCAAGTCGGGCAACGTCATCAACATCACCATCCAGGTCGTTCGCGTCCTGTCCGTTGCCTGCATCCTGGTCTTTGTCGAGCGCTTCGGCATTGCCCAGACCACGCAGACTGTTACTGGTGTCGTCCTAATCGCCGTTCAGGCTGCTCTGACTGGTCTTTTGGCCATTCTCATCTGCTGGAACGCCATCAACAGCTGCTGCAAGGCCAACCCCCATCGCAAGCGCAGAAAGGAGATGGGTAAGTCTTCCGCACCCTATTCTCAAAAGATTGTTACTGACTAGTGCGCAGAGAAACGCCAGCGTGAAGACACGCTCACCCCTCTCGATGCTCGCAACTCTCTCCTCCTCGACCGCAAGGACCCCGAGACCGGCCCCAACGGCGAGACAACGTACTCCATGTCCTCCACGGTGGAGAAGGGCGGCCCTCACGCCACGACCGCTCGGTCCACGTCCCCCGAGGCCTACGATGGCTACCACCGCAAGGCACCGAGCCAGGGTAGCCTCAACTTTTTCGGTGGCCGGGACGATGGTAGTGGCGCCTACAGGGCGTTGACTCCCACCGACTTTACCCACGGCAGGTCGCCCAGCCACGATCGTCTCGTGCAGCCCTCAGGGATGGCCAGACAGCCAACGCTGCCCAATGTTGGTGGTGGCGGCTACAGAACCGACGGCTACAACGGACAGTACAACCGCTACTAGGGGACGCTCCCAAGCCGCCGGCGGCGACGATAACTCGCAGATAGTGGGACCATTGCGCACATAATTAAGACGGAAGGTGGCGGATACCTAAGCGTTATACTCGGTTGCGCTCATGAACAGATGACATTTGCGGACTTGCGGGGGCCATGGTTGGCTTTCCCGACAAGCTTCCATTGCGATCCACGACGGATACCTTTTTTTCCTTTTACTTTCTTCTCGGGGGACAAGCTCTCATTGCATCTATGTGGATTTATGTAGCTTGAGCATCCAAGACTAGGGTGTTGGCTCGACCGCCGGGGCATTGAATTTTCTCTCGCAGCTGGCATGACCCCAATCTCGAGCAGAAGTGTGATGAGCGTGTGCGTCTTGTCTTGTGCAACTGAGACAAGTGTGATGGTTGTCCGAGCCCGATGTGTTCGGGTACCTACATGGGGTGCATGACGCATATGCCGTGATACCCAGCCTGGAGGTCGGGTTCGGCCATTTCCTTGCCCGCAGCAACCGGACACGTGGTGAGAGGGGACTGCAGTGTGTCTGAATATGAATCAGATGGTCTTCTCAAGTCAGCAGCTCATCATCCAAGTGGTGTGGTCAGCACACAGTCGTGCCATGTGTACAGTGCCAGTTCGGAGTGTCTTCTCACCGTGTCTTCACAATACAGGTATTTGCAGCGTGACATGCACGACTTTCATAACGTCACGAATTGATTGTACAGAAATCCTTGTTCCATATTCGGACTGTACTCCCGAGCTTTGCACTAAAGCGTAAAGTGCCGCCATTGAAGAGTCCGCTCGTGTCACGGTGCAGCGTCAAACACCCCACATCTCATGACGCTGCCCCTCTAAACCCCAAACGACGACTAGCCAAACGCAGAGGGCCCAACTCTACCATTTGACGACAACGCACATCACGATGAGCGACCTGCAGAGGGCGTGGGCGAAACGCAAGCTCGACGGCTTCCCGGAGCCGTTCCTCGAGGAGGAGGAGTTGGAGGAAGACCACGTCCCCGAACTTCCGGAACATCTCGACGACGGAGACTCTTCGTCCGCATCGTCAGCCTCGTCGACGGGCACGATCATCCCCTCGCCTAGCCAGAAGCTGTTTGCCCGACCGCAGGGGTGAGAAACTGCCCTTTCTTTGACATGTGATGGGGGCTAACGCGTGTGTTTGAAAAAAGAGCACCAAGTCGCCCTGGCAGGAATTGGGAGCCGTCCCCGTGGACGACGTACTTTGAGCGTGAGCTCTTCCTAACGCCGGACGCCCAGTCCCCGTCTTCACCCATCACCTATCATGCATATCTTAACTCACCCTCACCCTCCGGCGGGCCCTTATTCGTCACTCATCACGGCGCAGGCTCCTCGGGCCTCTCCTTCGCCCTGCTCGCCGCCGAGATTCGCCGCCTCCTCCCCAATGCCGGTATCCTATCCCTCGACGCCCGCGGCCACGGCTTTACCACCATCACTTCCGCCCCGGGCACGCCCTCCCAAGAACTCGACTTGTCCCTGCAGACGCTGACGGACGATCTGTACACCGTCATCACCCTCGCCCAGCAGCAGATGGCCTGGACGCAGCTCCCGCCCCTCGTCCTCGTGGGCCATTCCCTCGGCGGCGCGGTCGTCACGTCCCTCGCCAAGGAGCCGCGGGACCTCGCGCCCAAGATCCTCGGCCATGCCGTCCTCGATGTCGTCGAGGGTTCTGCCATTGATGCCCTGCAGAGTATGCATTCATACCTTTCCACGCGCCCCTCGGGCTTTGCCTCGCTCGAGTCTGCGATTGAATGGCACGTCCGCACACGCACCATTCGCAACTCGGCTTCGGCAAGGACATCTGTCCCCTCGCTCCTAGTGCTGCAGTCCGACACGCCCGCCCAACCGCCGCCGACGACGCTTGCTGAGGATGCCGCTCCCGCAGACACAGACGCTGGCACGGCGCCTTCGCCTCGTCCTTCGCGTCCCTGGCGCTGGCGCACTGATCTCGCGGCCACACAGCCATTCTGGGAGGGCTGGTTCGTCGGGCTGAGCCGCAAGTTCCTCGAAGCGCGGGGCGGGAAGCTGCTTCTCCTGGCTGGTACGGATCGCCTCGACACGGAGCTCACCATCGGCCAGATGCAGGGCAAGTATGCCTTGCAGGTCTTTCCGGAGGCAGGTCACTTTATTCATGAGGATTTGCCGGAGAAGACGGCCATTTCGCTGGTGGACTTTTTCAGGCGGAATGACCGGAGCGCGTTGGTGTTGCCGCCCAAGGTGGGTGATTTGTTGAGGCAGGGGAAGAAGGTGTAGCTGGGAGGGTTTGGTTTTCGTAGACAGAGGTGTCTGGGCTGCTGGACATGCCGGCCTCCCATGTTTCTAGCATCAACATGACCCCTTAAAACATTCAAAGATCAAGATGACATGGACTCCAAAGCATGTGTATGATGGAACATCAGTTTTTGCAGTGAATTTCTCGGCCTGGCAGTATTTTCTTCACCACACAAGGACTGCACACACTAGGCTCCTCATACTCGGAAAAGTTTCATATTCTTTCTACCCATTCCTTTCATGCCACTCTTGCGCAGATAGTCTCATTAATCATAACCTGTACCCTGATCCCTGGGGATCTTTCCGGAAGAGGGGGGCCTTCTAATCCCCTCCGACTTTTGCTCTCGCTGATGAAATTCATTGGCAAGCGGAGCCGGCTCAGTGTCGATATGTTTGTGAAGAATGCCAATGGTCTCCATAGCCGGCGCAGGTTACGCAGCCTGGCATGACAGCTGAGCCCCCTGGGGCATATCCTTGTGACATTACCCCGTTTGTTTTCTTTCCCTGTCCCTCCCTTCCGCGGTTGAGCGGATGTCACTCCAAACTCGGATGCGCGGAGGCCGGACTTGTGCACTAACACTGTCCAGTCGACGCGGAGGGGCAGGGATGCGTTGCGTTTTACCGTCTGGTGACTTAGCACATGCGGTAGGTGGCGCCGCCCTGGATCTGGCGGTTGACATCGGTGGTCTCGAGGCGGTACTCGAGGGAGATGTCGAGATCGCGGCGGTTCTTCTCGTTGGGCTTGACGACCAGGGTGCAGGGGACCTCCTCGCCCTGCTGGACGGTGAGGACGTCCTTGAGGTAGAAGACGGTCTGCTTCCAGTGCGTGTACTTGGTGTGGGGACCGGTCGAGAAGCGGATGGGCTTGTGGGCGGCGGTGAACTCAATGTCGAACCACGAGACAATGGCGTGGATGAAGTCGTCCCGCCTGGCGGGCAGGGAGAAGTTGGCGACAAAGTCGAGGTCAGAGACCTGGCACTTGTAGAGGTCCAGGGTCAGGACGGGGGCGGGCTCGGTGACGACGGCCTTGACCTCGACGGTATCGACGAGGGGCTCGGCGAGGGCAATCTCCTTGAGGGGAGTGTAGTCGAAGCCGTAGACGTTGTCCCAGACTGCGAGCGTGTCAGATACGTGTTACAGAGAAAGGTGCTGGGGGCAATGCTCACATCCAATCTTCTCGTCCTTGTACTCGCCATCCTCAATGCCGGCGGCGTAGATGATGGCCTTGTCGGGGAAGATGAGGCCGTCCTTGACCAGGTAGCGGTCACGGGCGTACAGAACGGTGTCGAGCATGGACTCGTAGAGGAGGAAGTAGCCCATCCACTCGGAGATGATGATGTCGACCTGGGGGAAGGGGAGCTCGACCTCCTCCATCTTGCCCTGGATCAGGGTGATCTTGTCGGCCATGCCGTTGGCCTTGACGATCTCACGGGCCTTGAAGATGATGGTCGACATGTCGACACCGATGACGTGCTTGGCGCCGGCCTTGACGGCGAACCTGGGGGAGAGAGGTGTTGGCGGGCGGTCATATCGGCGGGGGGCGTGGGAGGTACATACATTGAGAGAATGGCAGTGCCGCAGCCAACATCGAGGACGACCTTGTCCTTGAAGATGTGCTTGTTCTGAACGATGGCGTTCATGTACGACCGGGTGCGGACCTCGTCTTTCTGTGCAGGGCAACGACAGTCAGTCAAATGTCTGCCAGTGGCGGGGTAGGCGGCAGCGACTTACCAGCATCTCCTCGTGGATGCCTGTATTCCAATCACGCCAGTCAGTTTGTGGGATACTACAAGCCCGCTTCGAGGGACATACCGTGGTGGTCGTAGCTACAACACACAGAGTCAGTCTTCTGTACGCGCCGCCCGTTTGCAGGTCTGGTCTGCTTACCTCTTGAAGTAGTGCTGCTCGGAGTGCTCCATGGTCTTGAGCTTCGCCTCGGCGGCGTCGACCTCCATGTTCTCAGGCATATTTGCAAGAAGTGCTCTGTGTGAAGAAAAGGGAGGGGAGGGGAGATGGACCGTGGTGGTGGGAAGAGTGAAGAGAAGGAATGGGAGGAGGTTTAGTTCCGCAAGATGGACCCAGCAACAACACAGCTCAAGCGCATCGGTCGGTCTTAAGGCGGGCAGGGCAGGCAAAGTCGAAGAAAAAAATACTGCCAAGCGGACACTCTAGCCCACACCGCCTGGACCCTGCGACGCTACACGACAGGAAGCAGGCTTGACTGAACCTGCTGCCCCGCTCTCCGCGACTCTTATCGTTATCGCATGGGGCGGGGTACAAACACTGACTCGTCACCATCAGGTGCTGGAAATTCAAGATGCGAAAACTGCATACAGGGGCAAAGGATCGATGTCCAGGTGCTTCAGTGTTGCCATCCAACTCCTAGCTGTGCGATGAGCACCAGCACAAAAGGCCATGATTTCTTACTTCTCGGCCTAGCACCAACGCTCGTGCGGCTCTCTCCAATGCACGCCCAATATCTCAAAGATCCTCTTCTCGTCCCCCGATTCACCCAGCTCCCTCTCTGTCAACTTGGTACGGCCTGGCCCCCTCAAGCATCCCGTGTAGAGGCCCTTCTCGTTCAATCTCATCTGTCGTCTCGAGGCGAGCAGTCGCATGCTGCGGTTGAAGATGTCATTGCCGGTGAAATAAATCAGCGCAGCGCCCATTTGCGATTCAGGCACCGCCAAAAAGTCGATTCGGCGCCAGATAGGCCTGTACGGCTCATCGCTGACCCAGTGCGTCTCGGGGAGCACGCAGCATCCGTGCCACTTGCTGCCCTTCTCGGCTCTCGAAGAAGCAAGTCTGGCGACAAGGAAGCCTTCATTCTCCAGAGACTCGATCATCCGCATCAGGGATGGGATCAGCTGCTCGGAAGATGTAGTGTCCTTTCTGGTGACGATGAAGTCGATGTCCCCGCTCTCCGGAGCTCCTCTTCGGTAACTGCCTCCGATGATGAGTTCGAGACCCTCGTCCATCTTTGATGCGGCAGCTTTGACGCACTCCCCCAGAGCCTGGACCTCGGATCGAGGAATGCGGGTGTTTAGGTCAGCGTAATGATCGATGCCGACCTTCTGATTCACCGAGAGATTTGCCTTCTTTCTGACGTCCTCGAGGGTTCGGTATCCCTGGGCATACAGTTGGCTCGCCTGCGACGGTCCAACGCCGTATATGCCCACGAACAGCTTCAGAACGGCGTTCATTGGGTCATCGTTGGCATAATCCAGCTGTCGCAGTCGATCCGTGACGGCGATCTCTTCAATCTTGCGTGCAAGTCTGTCTCCAATTCCGTGATACTTGATGGCTTCGTCGTAGGTGCTGAGCTTGTCCGGAAGGCGCTTCAATATCGTGATGACCCTCCGATACGACAGGGCACGATGAGGGGTATCGTCCCATCGTTCGTAGTGGTCGCTCATACTTTGCAACACCTCAATCGTGCGTGCGTTTGGGTTGGTGTTGCTGCGGCCGAGGGTGCCTCCTCTGTTGCAAGCGAACTTCTCTGCTGAAGAGGCCGCCTTGCGCGTTGATTTGGCGGTCTTTTGCCTCTTTCTCTCCCTCTCTCCCTCAGACCGGTCGGAGTCATATTCTGACTCGTTAGATGGCTCGTCAGACTGGTTGGCTTCATCATCATCGTCCAGCGGCAGGTCCCTAGACTGCACTTGCTGGGCAATGATTTCCGACAGCGCATCGCTGTCAGGTTCCTCGGTAGGAATTACAGGAGCCACAGGCTGCGCCTGCTTCGGATCTTGGGGGACAGGTGATGGCGCTGTTGCAGGAGCCGACTGCAAGGCTGGGATAGCTCTCAGGCCCGATGATCCCTGGCTGCCAGATGGTGTCTCGGGGGCTTCGGCGAAACCCTGTTTCTTCGGGTCTCGTTGTGCTGGCTTGAGTGGTGGCAACTCCCTGACAGTCTTGGGCGGCAATGATTTCTCAGTGGGGATGGAGGGTGTGAGGTTGGATGATTTACTGGCAGTCATGGCTTCGATGTATCCCTTTACCTTGTACTGGTTTTGATCGGGGTTGAAAAGGGTCTTGCCACGAATACAATCCGAAACGTACCCAATTTTGACAATGACAAGCTCTTCAAGCCTGTCGCACGTAGCCAGGAGTTCTTGAAGGTACTTGTCAGTCCAGAGGATGTCAGCGTCGACGACGATATGGGTTGCATCATCGAGCGACCACGTCCGAGTAGCCCCAGCCGCCTCGGCTAAATCTATGCGGTACTGCCGTGTAGAGTTTACTGATGAATTGGGTTAGTAATTTCTCGGCATGTTTCCAGGTTGTTTCGAGACTTCATAACGTAGAGGGGAAGATTGCAAAGACAAGCACCAGGAAGGGTGGTCTTGGGCGACGAACTTACCATCATTAGGGAAGAAGAATGTTCGGACGTCTTTCATAAACTGGGGACCGTCGTAAGGCGGCAGCTTTCGTTTCTTTTCCTTCTTCGGAGGTGGAGGTGGTTCTGGACGGCGCTTCGGCTGAATCAGGCTTGCGAGAGGGTGTGGCATGGTTGAGCTCCTCTTCAGAGTAATAGGCTGCAGGGGGGAACGGGCCGGTCCGTCTGTCGAGTTTGTAGAGTCAACCGGATCAGAATGAACCTGGGGGGGTATTGAAATGGCAGGAGGGCCACTGTGGGTTCTTCGGGGTTTGAGTACTGCGAGGGGCGGCCGAGGAAGGTCGGAGGAAGTTGCTGAAGACTCTTGCAAGGGCTGCGCCTGGGTTGGTGGTGTGTTGGCAGGTTGAATTTCGTCAGAGGTGCCCGGGATGGAGGCAAATTTTGAAGGCAAAGGAGGAAGCGAAGGCGAGGGAGCAACAGCTCGCGGCTTGGTTGTTTTTTGTTGGCACAAGGCATTTCTCCATCGGTGGCGTTCCTGCGTGGCCGCCTGGTTTCCATGGTCGTCCTCTGACCCGCTGGAATCATCGTCGAGTCGGCTGAGTTCTGCGAAGAAGGCCCGTTTCTCCTCCACTGATGGCTCGGGCGAAGCCATCCTGGCGAATGAAGTGCAGTTGTCTAGCGAGGTAGGTATCTCCCAGGGGATCATGCGTCGCGTGAGCGAGACATGTCGAGATCCCTCGATGTCTGTCGATGGAAGGAGATAAGAATGGAAGGAAGCCAGCTTTCAATCCAAGTTGTGGTCCGTGGAGATGATGGCGCTCTGGCTGACCAGGCAGAAGCCGCCACTTCCTGGTTGTGGTTCAGAGGTTGTCGTCTTGGGCATGTGGTGTAAGTTGGAGTGAATGACATGCGGAACGCGGGAGAGTGACATGCATAAAGGTGGGTCCACTAGGCAGCTCGTCAGGGCGTGATTCTAGGCCTCTGTAGTGACCCGGTATAGTGCCATCGCCCCCACGGGCACCGGACGACTGACGTCCACGCTGTGGAGCTGGAAGCTTGCGCGGGGCAATTGGCCAGAGTCGAATCCCCGTCATCCCTCGACAACCCCGCATCGACGACAACAGCTTCGCCAACATCGACAGCATCACCAGATCCCTCACCCGAACCCAGACACTCCAAGATAGCCAATTGAACAACCCCTCGAACACCCTCGCCCGTACCGAGCCACATCCATCCAAAATGGCCCCCCCAGCCATCATCGCTCCGTCAATCCTGGCGGCCGACTTTGCCGACCTCGGCCACGAGTGCTCGCGCACAATCAAGAACGGAGCAGACTGGCTCCACGTCGATATCATGTATGATGGCGCCCCCCCGCGTCCCTTGCAAGATACCCCAACATGTCTTCTGACGCGAGCTCGTCTCCCAGGGACGGCCACTTTGTGCCCAACCTCACCTTTGGTCCCCCCATCGTCGTCAAGATCCGCGGCCACGTCGACAAGCCCACGGAAAACTACGGCAAGGGCACCTTTGACTGCCACATGATGATCGCCGAGCCCAAGAAGTGGGTCAAGGAGTTCAAGGCCGCCGGCTGCGATCTCTACTGCTTCCACTACGAGGCCGCCCACTCGTCCGCCGCCGAGAGCCCCGAGGCCCAGTCCGATGAAAAGACCAACCCCAAGGACCTGATCAAGTACATCCACGAGCAGGGCATGCTTGCGGGCATTGCCCTGAAGCCCTCCACGCCTGTTAACGTTCTCTGGGAAATTCTCGAGAACCCCAAGCAGGAGGAGAAGCCGGATGTGCGTACTACTTGGTCCCAAAGTAATCACAGAACGCTGACGCCGCACCTTCACAGATGGTCCTGATTATGACGGTCGAGCCTGGCTTTGGTGGACAAAAGTTCATGGCCTCGGAGCTGCCCAAGGTCGAGGCTCTGCGCGCTAAGTACCCCGATCTCAACATCGAGGTCGACGGCGGTCTCGGACCCGGCACCATCGACCAGGCTGCCGACGCCGGTGCCAACGTCATTGTTGCCGGCAGCGCTGTTTTTGGCGCCAAGGACCCTGCCGAGGTCATTGCCCTCCTGAGGGACACTGTGAACAAGCGCAACGGCAAGCTGTAGTTGCCCGGCACACTGCTCGAAGCAGTCTCGTGTATATAATCATGGTTGACGATGATGACAACAAGATAGACGTGATTTACAGGCCAAATAATACTGATGTGACACACACCTCGGCGCACATGAAAGGGCTCGATGTAGAGAGGTGCCAGCAAATTATGGGGGATCTGGGGGTGTACTGCAGGGAGAATGGCGTTGTCCTTGGTCCGTCCAACATGAACGGATGAACTTGCACCACATCTAGGAAGTCGAAGTGATCTACACCATAAATGATAGATATATCAAGTCTAAATCTCTGAATAACATAAGCAGGCCTTTGGGCCGAGGTATCTGAACAAATCGCTTAAATGAAGAAAAAAAAATTCCGGTGACTCGACCAGCTTGTATAGTGGTCAAGTTCTCATCATATATGCATCGTCGTCCGTATCATACAGCATCTCCCCGCACCCTCCTGACCCAACCCGATCATTGGGCGTGGGGGTACTGGTTCTGGTGATACTGCTGCGACGAGCCGGCGAAATTCCGGGCGTCCATCAGCGGGATGCTGTTCTTCTCGACCTGGGGATAAGGCCCCTCATGCGAGTAGCGGCTGGCGGCCTCGTTCTCCACGTCGTTGAGGACCTCCCTCGTGAGCTCGACGTAGTCGTAGGCGAACTCGCCAATCTCAGCGTCGTCGATACCGAGAATCTCGGCCTCCTCGGCGACACGCAGTCGCAGACCGGGGATCATGTTCATCAGGAAGAGGATCAGGCAGGTGCCGACAAAGGAGTAGGCGCCGCCGGCGAACGAGTCTGCCAGCTGATAGGCGAGCTGGATCCAGTGGTGGTTGACCCAGCCGCCCTCGATGACGGTAACGTTGTCGAGGTGGGCGATATAGTCGGAGGCAAAGAAGGCGGTGCAGACATTTCCGACGAGACCGCCGACGCCGTGGACGGCGAAGATGTCCAGAGCGTCGTCGACGCGAAGGAGGAACTTGAGCTTGGTGGCGTAGTTGGCGAACGCGGCGCCCAGGGTACCGAAGATGACAGCGGCCCAGAGAGGAACATAGCCTGGACCAGGAGTTAGTTGAGATGCAAAGGGACCCAAGTGTGGATAGGAGCTTACCTGATCCCGGAGTGATGGACACGAGGCCGGCGACGACGCCGGAGCAGAAGCCCACGGTCGACCACTTGCGCTCCAGCCTGTAATCGAGGACGCACCAGGTGATGCCGCCGACGCAGGCGGACAGGTTGGTGACGGCAGCGGCCATGACGGCACGCAGGTTAGCCGACAAGGCTGAGCCGGCGTTGAAGCCGAACCATCCCACCCAGAGGAAGACGGTACCGATGACGATGTGCGTGACGTTGTGGGGACGGTAGTTGAGCTCGTGGGTGCCATGACCGCGACGCTTGCCGAGCATCATGGAGTAGGCCAGGGCGGCGCTGCCCGAGGCGATATGGACGGGGGTACCGCCGGCGAAGTCGAGGCCACCCATCTTGCTAGACCAGCCGGAGGGGTTCCACGACCAACAGGCGATGGGGTCGTAGATGACGGTCGCCCAGATGAACATGAAGACGATACAGGGGAGCATGCGGCCGCGCTCAGCGACAGCGCCAGTGGCGAGGGCGACGGTGATGGCGGAGAACATGCCCTGGTAGACGGCGAACATCAGGTCGGGCAGGCGATCGGAGCCGACTGAAGGTTGAGCCAGGACGCCCCTGAAGCCGAAGTTGGCGAGGTTGCCGATGAAGGGGCCGGCGGTGTGCGAGAAGGTGAGTGAGTAGCCCCAGAAGAACCACTGGAAGCTGGTGACGGCAGCCGACATGATGGACAGCCAGATGAGAGACAGGGCGGACTTTCTCCGGGCCAGGCCCGAGTAGAAGAAGCCGACACCGGGGATCATCAGCAGGACCAGGGCGGTGGCCGTGATCATCCATGCGATGTCACCGCTCTACAACGAAGGGCACGACATGGTCAGCGAGGCGACCTAAGTTGTGTAGGATTGAGGCTCGCGACATACCTCGTACCAGATATTCAGGTTCTCAGTGAGCGAATCGCCGCCGGTGGCCCCCGTGCCATTGTACGGGAACTTCTGGATGTAGTTGAGGTCGTCGAGATCAACGCCATCGAGCGTGTTGGCCGCCATGGTACGTAACGTCGGGCCAGAGGCACCTCACGCTCAGGTGGTGCTTGAGATGGGCGATGTGTGATGTTCGGTCGAAACCCCAGAGCGCATGGACTGGAGCGTCCCAAGTCCCCAAGGTGAGTGAAGGCGCGGGGGATTTTCTGGAGAGGCGACTGGGAGTGTGTGTTCGACCCACACACCCGACCGGGCCTCC
This sequence comes from Plectosphaerella sp. P0831, assembly GCA_014635975.1. NCBI lineage: Eukaryota > Fungi > Ascomycota > Sordariomycetes > Glomerellales > Plectosphaerellaceae > Plectosphaerella > Plectosphaerella sp. P0831. The sequence continues at coordinate 33,926 of JACAFV010000204.1, read as the reverse complement.
GGGTTGCTTGCTGCGGCGGTGCTGCGAGGGGCACAGGCACAGGGCGGGCTGTGAACGGACGGTCCTCGGACGCTGGGTTCTGACACGTTGCGGCGGGCGGGCGGCGCGATGCGAGTTCAATGTGGGAGAGTCGCGAATGTCGTGGACCGTGGTCGTCGACGGGGTGATTGATTGACGAAATGAAGGAGAAAAGATAGAGAAAGGGAGGAGGGGGGCAAGGATTGATTTACAGCTCGACGAGGGGGGCTCTTGGCGAGGCAGGCTGCTAGTGGTAAGAATGCGTTCAGAACGCCCGCAAGGACGGGTAGAGCGGGCGGGCGGGACGTGGTATATGAACGAACGCGACAGGGCCGGCCTGGCTGGTCATGGACAGGAGTACAAGTATACTCGCGTGGCCACCTCCGCCTCCGCCGGCCCCCTTGTCCCAAGTGCTGTCTCGACGAGCTGCTTCTGTCTTGTCTTCTTTCCTTTGGGGGGCCCGCGCGATACGATGCGATAGCCCGCGCGTGTGATGTCCGAATTGGTGATCAACCAAGAATCTCCGTATCATGCCGGCCGTGCGTGTCTTTTCCCCCGGCCCCTGCAGACGACTGTTTCTCGGGGCCTCCAAGGGGCGCAGCGTCGGGGGCCCTGCCAAGGGGGGGCTCAAGAAGAAGCAATTCCCGTCATGTCATCGATAGACTGGGAGCAGACTGGCCGACAGTCTTGTCAGGCTGGCGGTCGGACGCGGGTCCTCGCCATGCGACTGCGACGATCCTCGCTGGGGGCTGTCCTGGGGGTCTGGGCTTGGTCGGCCGAATCACATGCAGAGCCATTGAAAGGCCGGGGTCCTGTCCTGCCAGTCGACTCGTCGAGGCCGCCAGCCCGTGCTCTCCCGTCGCTCCCGTCGCTGGCCTGGACTCGCCGCATCCGGCGCGGCGGGCGCCTGGCTGCGTTGGATAGATTTCCTTGTCGTGTTAATGTGGCCAGGCAGTCGACAATCCGATATCTGATGGCGGCTTCAGCTTGTGGTTCCGAGACTTGAGTGCGACCGCGCTGCGTCGTCCGTCGATTGGCAAATGCACAACAGGGCGCATCCCTGTCGGACTTGTCGCTGTGCTGATGTGAGGCGCGATAAGAAGGGTGGGCAAAAGCCATGTTGTAATGGCTGGAGCGGAGATAGGGGATGGGACGTGGAGGTACAGCGTCGGCAAGTACCGCCCGTACTGTACCCCCACACCTTGCCCAGCCGCTGGGCAGCCCGGGGGCCAGCCCCCTGCTTGTGTGGTGCCTGCGAGGTGACTTCGGCAGGTGCAACCTTCCGCCTGGGACCACCCTGCCGCAGTGAAGGTGTGTGTGGGCTGGTTGGACATCGCTCCTTCCTTGAAGTCTTGTCTGTTCTAACCACCCACAAGCCTCAGAGGAAACATTTCGACTCGGAACCCTTTCTTTTTCTCGCCCAAAGCCAACCACTGCACTCGCTCACAGGCTCTCGTCGCTTTCACTCCGCCAATACATGTCCAACATTCGGCCACACTAACGCATCGACGCCTCCTCGTCACATCCTCCACTCACCCAACCGACCGGCCGTTTCAACGGCGAGATGTGCTCCCTCCCCCGTGTCTAGGACCGAGACTCTGACGAGCTTCATCCTCTGGCTTCCAGTGCATGGCACCGCGTGCTTCAAGACCTGCAGGTCCCCGCCGCCTCAGAGATGATACCCAGTACCGGCATGACATTGGCTTTGCGTCCATTTCCGTGCAGAGTAATCTGACCCCCTGGCCCTGATTACAGATTCCTCCCCCTGACGACCAACCCCCTGTGTCTGCTATCAATGCCAGCCACAAACAGCAATCCGAGATCTCCGAGTGGCACTCCCCTTGATGGAGACCGTTTTGTCATCTCCGTGACTGTCAGACTGACGTCCAACATCAGAGCACCACGGGTTATTTCCCACTTCTCCATTGATGCCATCAACCTTGCCACATGCGCCATCTCGTTTTACCTCGTCGAAACGCCTGCCTCGGCTACGCTGACCAGCCGTGCTTGACCAGCCGTCCCTGGCCTCCGCTTGTCTGAGACAGGGCCGTTGTGGCTGTTCCCTCGCGCAGAAGAGAAGAAGTAAACTCAGACAACCCGCCACCCTTTTGCTGCACCTTTATGCCTCCCTTGGTCTCAGGCAGTTCGTTCTCAAGGGTTGCCCACTTCACTAACCCAACCGATGATCAAGGGACCTATCTCGACTGTCTATTACTTCTGTCAGGTCCGTCGGCGATAGCTGTGCCAGGGAACACTAATCAAACGTCCATCCCCTGCTAGACATCTCCGTACTGTCCCCAAACCTAACAATCCTAGATATCCTTGGACAGCAGCGCCCAGAATCCACCACACGCACACCTCCTCTGCTGGGACAGCACAAACGTGAAACCCGGTCGCGAGCCCGGCGGCACGTCCTCCATGACTGCCGCACATCTGACGCACCGTCGCCACGACAGCTGCGGTCCGGACGCACCCATGCTTGGTGGGACAATCTCCGTCCGCTTGAAGACATCCACATAGGTTCGCGCCGCCTTGCGCGCCTCCAGCACCCGCGGCTCATCCGAAACCTCCAACAACCCATAGTCGGCGAAGAAGAGCTTCTGCGGGTCCGTCTGCGCCCTAAAGGCCCTCAGGTCGCCGCCGAAGAACTTCTTCAGCACAGGAAGGAACGGTGGGATGGGCTGCGCGTCGAGAAGCAGGCCCATCTCAGCCCGGATCTGGGCGCTCTTCACCTGCGGGTCGACCTGCTTCTGCGGCTGGCCGGGCTGGCTACCGCCATCGTTCTTCTGCTGTTGCGACGCGAGGCCTGCGAAGGCCGAGTGATAGGCCGTGCGGATGTCAGTGTTAAGGGTGCTGAGGACGCGGTCAAACTCGGCAACCTTGACAAGACTGAGCTGCGTGATGTGTTGCATCCTCTTGTAGGCGTTCTGCAGCAGGAGGTGCGGGTTCTTGGGCTGGTGCGACGGATCGCCGGCGTTTTGCATGGCCGTCTTGCGCTCATAAAACTCAATGGCCTTTTGCGAAAGCGCCTCAAGGTGCTGGAGGCGTCGGCACAGTGCCGACACGTAGCCACGGGTCGATGAGCAGAGCACCAGCTGCAGCGATGGATCGGACCGCTTCTTCATGAACCCCGAGATCTCGCTAAACCGCGGGGGACAGAGAAGGGCTTGAAACTCGGGGTCGTCCATGAGTGTGAACAGCGCGTCGGCGAGCCACGAAAGCAGGTCAATAGCCCACTTGGCGCATCCGGCCAACGTGTCGACAACCTCATGTTCATCCAAGGGGCTCAGCTTCTCGCGCATGGTATGAGGCGTGTTGCTGGCAATCGTGATGAGGATTACAATGTTGCGGATGTTGAGCGACAGCAGGGCGAATTTGCCAATGTACGCTCGCGGCCGGAACTCGCCTTGGAATCCCAAGTGGTTCATCACGCTGAGGCAGAGTTGCAGCGATGTGTTCCTGACCAGCGAGTCGTGATGGACCTCTTCCGAGTAGTCCACGGCCGCTTTGAGCATCCGTGCCATTTCGGTCACCCAGTCCTTGATGAAGTCTAGCAGCGTTGGTGTCAGTGCGGTGTCTGGGTACAACAGGGGAGGGTATTCAAGCCACGCACTCTTCTTTGCTGCATGTGGCCGCGCTGCGGCAAGGATGTCGTCAATGTTGATGTGGTTAAGTGTGGCCACAGATGCAGTGACTGTCAAGCCCGCGATGACGGCGGCATACTGGGCTTTCGGGGTGTTAGTTTAATCATCCGCGGTCTTACATCATGAAGAACACTCACCATCCTGGCTGGAGTTGCCAATGTCTCCAGAAGAATATCGGAGCCCGACCCATTTGATCTGGCCATCGTCGAGCACCTGGACCAGTGAACAGTTGCTTGGTGACAGGACCATTTGGAGACCTGTTCGAGTCAGGAAGCGCCCAACAAGGAATGAAGTATTGGGGGGTACGCACAGGGCGATGGGTTCGCAAAGGTGAACCCTACCTGGTTGAGGGTCATGATGCGGTCCTGGTTCAGTTCATTGTAAACCTCTTCCATGGTGAACCTATCGCGGTACTCAATGCTGCCGTCACTATACAGGAAGCAAACAACCTTGCCAAACTGGATAGATTGAATTCCGACAACAATCTTGTTTACAACGATAGGATCGAGTTTCTTGAGCATATTCAGATCCTACATTATGTCAGCAATGGTTCTTCAGAGGACATGGCCATACGGCACTCACATTGTCAGGTGGCCCGGGGCTAGCTTCCCTACGGGTGCCCATCTGCTCAAAGGCAGGGTGTAGGGTCGGCTTAGCCTGTTCGGTGAGCTCCCACGTGTCAATGATGCTCTGGGTCTCTTGGAAAGGTGAGTTTTCGACAGGCACGTAGCTGCGAACGACGAGCACCTTGATCGCCGCCCACCGTTGTCCCTGCCCTTGGCCCTGGCCCTGACCTTGTCCCGTGGTGTCGACTTGGGAGGGCAGGATTTCAATATGGGACAGCTGGGTCATTGATGAATCGGTAGGTGTGACACTTGTCCCGCTCGGCATCCAGCTGCTGATGACGAGGTATTTGGCATGCATGGTCGGGCTGAGGGGGTGGCCGCCTGGAGGTAGCTTCTGGTCTGCTGGTGGGAGGCCCCAGTTGATGGAAACGCGCACCAGGCGGAGCTGCTTGGAAGCTGTGGCTAAGGCGATGTAGAGGAAATCTGTACACGGTCAGCACGACAACGGAAACCCGACGGCGGATGCTTCCTCTTACTCTTGTCGCTCTGGAGCGATGCATGTGTAATGAGATCATCCGAGGACGTGATCCTTTCCAGCTCCAACGTGGTCTCCTCGAACTTGTTGTTGTTCTGCGACCAGAGGAGCCTCAAGTGACCATGTGTTGTGACATAGAGCAGCGCACTCTTCTGAGGATTGGGATGACACGGCCCAAATGCAGGGAGAAACGAGCTTTCGTAGCGATACGACGAGCCGGAGGGATCTTTGACCGCCGGGCCATGGAACAGGTGGTACTACGCACGGCGATAGTTAGACAACACAGTCAGCCCTGGGTCTGGTGCCTACGTACGTTCTTGTGCTGGGACGCAAGGTTGAGCCAGAGACAGCCTACGATGGCGTGCAGGTCTTCAACATGATCCGTGTCCCATCTTCGGTTAAGGAAAGGTCTGTTGAGGGCGATAGAGAAGGCGAGGATCACGACGCGGCCGGCTGCATCGATGACGGCAAGCTCATGGTTGCTTGTGCCCGCCCAGGCAAGATGAACGATTGGGTTGGAGGGTGTCGCGGTGATGGGTTCTACGGTGTAGGCCTCGCTGAGACCCCAGTTCCCATCTACCGGACTTGCTCGAAGCAGTCTGACCTGTACCGTCTTGCCGTCGGCGGAGACTGATGCGATTGTACCGAATTTTGACCAGGCCACAGTTCTTGACGATGAAGCAGGTCAGAGGTGTCCATGTCGCGGCTGGGCCGTAGGGCCAGAGGTGAAGGTGAAGGCGAGGGAGTCTTACTGGCAGCAACCGCGGGTTCGGAGCTCATCGAGCCTCTGGTAGAGATGTTTGCTGGGGGCACGAACATTGGGTAATGACAGGGCAACACTGTCCCCAAACAGATCGTCGACATCGAGGTGGTCGACCTGAACCGTGCCAGTCATTCCGTGGGCCATGTTGGTGTCCATCTGGGCGTCGTCGATGATCAAGGGCATCTCATCGAGGTCGGAGCCGGGGTTCTGAGAGACAGGAAAAGCTGTCTCACTGGGAGCCTGACAAAGCGAGGGACTGGCTGGCTAGATCATGCTTCGGTGGACGAGAGCGTTTCGAGAGGCGTCGAAATGAAATCAAACAGTGTTCGGGGGCTTGATTTGTGGCTGCAAGTGAGTGGTGAGTTAGACACACGGTGAAATGCAAGCATGTCAATCGAGGCAGCTATTGAGCTCTGACCGACCTGAGAGTTTGCCCGCCAAAGCGATTGATCGTGGCGGCTGCTACCAGTGCCACCACTAGCCTCACATTGGGCGAAAGACAATCCTCGTTGACTGTTGCCCCAGCCACAATCTTCATCCTTGCAGATTTGATTAGCTATATGCAGTATGACCCAATGTAAACAACGAGTCAAGCAAGGTCAAAGTGTTCTGCGCTTGAACGGGGCGTCGGAAATACTGGGGAGCACACGGACGCTAGCGACAGATGATGTACTTTGTTTGTTGGCGTCTAGATGCCTGATATGGATGTACCCTTCAAGTACCTGCACGCTCCCGCTTCCGTTTCGCTGGTCACGCTAGACCCCTTTGGTCGTGACGTGCCTTACCGTCTTTCCCCTCGAGCGCCTCCCTCCTCCGCGTTCCTGCCCGCAACGTCCGCTTTTGACCTCACGGCTCTCGGTCTCCTGCTTCGAGTGTGCAGGAACAATTCACTTCAACTCCTGCAGCGCTCCGCCTGATCGCGGACAACCACCTTCCCTCCACTCGACTCTTTATCGCGGAGAGTCACAATGGATTGAACCGCGGACTCTTCTCTTCTTTCGAACCGCGGATTTCCCTGGTCGGCAAGAACCTTTTAACCAGGTACCCCGTCACCAGCCCATCGTCCGCTTCCGCTTCCAACAATCCCCTCGCAACCCGACCCGATCAACGCCCCTCGACTTCGCGACCGGCCTCACAGCACACTCTTCACCATGAGCACCGAAACGCGACCCGGGAACGGGCTTCCGCGCGACGAGTCTCCCTGTTCGCCTCTTTCCGAGCTGTCAAGATCGCCTTCACTACCCTCGTCACCCCAGTCAACCCTCGACGCCGCCCACCGTTACCCCTCGCCCTCGACGTCCTCCCTCGCGTCCGCGCCCAGCTCATCAGGCGCCACTACCCCGAGGAAGCACACCGTCCCCGACTCTATTCGGGTCAATCCCGAGGGCGCTACAACTACACAAGCCGAGCGCCCCAGGAAGCGTCGCAAAATCATGCCAAAAGAGCGCAAGACCGAGTACCTTGACTTCGATTGCGTCAGGGACTCGGGCATCTTCGACAAGGACAGCTCTCGGAAACTGGATATGCTTGTCGATGTCTTCCGAAAGTACAAAAAGGTCGTCGTCATCGCTGGCGCTGGCATCTCCGTGTCGGCTGGCATTCCCGATTTTCGATCCAAGAACGGCCTCTTCGCGACTCTGCCAAATCAACACAAGATGAAGGGGTCGGGCAAGGACCTTTTTGACGCTTCCGTCTACAAGCACGACTCAACAACGGAAAAATTCCACAAGATGCTCTGCGACATGGACGCCCTGGTCAAGGATGCCGAACCTACACCCTTCCACCATCTCCTCGCGTCGCTAGCAGCCGAGGACCGTCTTCTTCGCCTGTACACCCAGAATGTCGATTGTATCGACACAAACCTGCCACCACTAGCCACCAATGTTCCTCTGAACGTCAAGGGGCCCTGGCCCAAGACTATCCAGCTTCACGGTAGCCTTGGCCACATGAACTGTTCCAAATGCGGCCACATCGACTCACTCAACAGTCAACTCTTTGTCAACCATGAGGCACCCCTGTGTCAGCAGTGTCAAGAACTGGACATGATCCGCACAGCCCACGCCGGCAAACGCAGCCACGGTGTTGGCCGTCTTCGACCGCGCATGGTGCTCTACAACGAGTACAACCCCGACGCCGAGGCCATTGGCAAGGTGTCCAGCGCCGACCTGCGGAGGGGCCCCGATGCCGTCATCGTTGTCGGCACCAGTCTTCAGATTCCCGGAGTGAGGCGCCTCGTGAAGGAGCTGACCCAGGCGACTCGCAGCAAGCGCGGTGGATTTGCGGCCTGGATCAACCTCGATTCCGAGCCTCAGCACAACGACTTTAAGGACTGCTGGGACTTGATAGTCCGGGGCAAGGCTGACGACGTCGCTCACTTTGTTCAGCTGCCACGGCATGACGATAAGGGTGCAGATACCAGCTCTATCCTTAGCGAAGAAGACGACAAGGTCCGGGGTGATTGGCTCCGTCGCAACACCCTCGAGGTTGTCCTTCCTAGGTCCTCGTCCGTGGTGGACGGTGGTGCCGAACGTGGTGCCGAGAGTCGCGTCGACAAGGTCCAGGGCATTCCGACGCCCAGCGCCAGCCCAAGGATTCCGCCCATCCTGCCTGCGACCAAGCTCGTCAAGACCAAGCAGAGCAAGTTATCCTTTGGTGGCCGGGTCGCTCTCCCGAGTATCGACAGCGATACTTCAGACGCGTCCAAGAAGCGCAAGAGAGCGCCTGTCAAGAAGACAGCCAAGGCGACGAAGAAGGCAGAGCCTCAGGCGAACGCTATCACCGACGCCTTCAAGACAGCCAAGAAGCGTCCTGCTGCCACGGCCCAAGAAAAGAAGGCAAAGAAGGATCCTCATCCGCTGAAACCTGTCAAGCAGGAAATGGAACTGCCGTCCCTCCGCCCCGACCGACTTCCCAGTCCCCACCACCCCTCGAGCGACTTGAGCGACGCGCACTCCTCACCTGTGCTGCCCGCTCTGGCGAAGCGCCATGCCAATGGCAAACCTGCTTCTGGACGCAAGCCCCTACCCACATCACCCAGGAGCTCATCACCCTGTATCGGAGTCACCACTGCAGAGTGCAAAGGCAGCATCGTCGCCATCGTCCCCAACCTGCCTGGCACCCCCGCTGTACATCGCCGGCGTAGCTCCGCCGATACCATCTCGCCAACCTCTATCCCTCGTGGTATGGAGAACATTGTGGATTAGGAAGGCGCGAAGTTCTCGGAAGCCTGTGGAGATGACGGCACAACGACGATGCTTCCTGGTCAGCCAGGAGCAAAACATATGTAAGAAGACGCGGGGTTTCTCCTGTACGTCACTGGAACGCAGGCCGTGTTTCCTGCAAATGTACATAGCATTGCATCGGTGTATCTTTCGGGGGAGGGGCTTGTCCCGCAGACGTTCTATGCTGGGTATACGACTTGGACGGGTCGATGATTTTCAGTTAGGCGTGCGGCGTTGTTAGACTTTTTGTCGAATTATGATATATCTTTGCCCACCAATACCATATTCCAAGCGTGACACGGGCCGCAGATGGCCATCGTGATGACCGACACCCACAATGAGACAAGGCAGACAGGGGTCTAACAAACCAGATAGATGCCAGGTTGCAAACATTTGGACTTTTCGTTCAAACGAGTTTGTTGCTTACAGCAAATTCCTCAACAGCCATTAATTGAAAGTGTTCCATTGCTCTCTTGAGCGATTCTTCTACACGGGTATAACAGGTTCTTTGCGTGTCTGCGCGGCGCCTCCACTAGACCCTCCAGAAACGCCGGCACTCCCCAGACAGATGCTTGCCGCTACCGCCGGCCAGGCTGACAATCCCAGCGGAACGAGGCTGGCACCCCCATGTCATGTGACTCCAAACTCTTCCTCCCTCCCTCCCCTTCCTCCCCCTCACTGGACGGAATCTCAAAAATGGCGCTACATTTGCACCGAAAGTGGGTGCGCCAAACATGTCCTTTCGACTGACTCCTTGAAAGGGGTGTCCTGTGTATGATGCGTTCCGCCTCTTCTGAACAAAATGCCGCCCCTCCCCTTTTGAACGCCATGCCAATGCAGCCCTGATGAAAAATGAAGTGAAGAAGGCGGCTGGGTGGTAATACATGCTCTCCCGGGCCTTGCTCATGAAGCGGCAGATGTGCCGTTTGCAGCTGTCCGCGATGTCTCCTCCTTCTTCTCTCGATCGCGAATGGTTCTATACAGAAAACTGAGTCTGTCCGCCGTGACAGGATTGTTGGTGTTGTCAACGGGCCAAAGGGTCGCCAGGAACTCCCTACGAATGTTGTTAGTCAAATCCAAGCGTCGTCTCGCGCACAAGGTGTAAACGTACCAAAATCGGTTCTTGAGGGGCATGTCAGACTCTCTGACAAACTCCCTGTCGAGGAAAGTGCCGATGACCACTAGCTCGTCGCCAAAGATCCTTGCCCTCTCCTTGCTGGACTTGACCTTCTCCTTGGTCGTCTCGAGGATCGTCTCAAAGTTTTGGCGGACAGGCTTCAGGAGGTACCAGAGCATCGCGTCGGGGTTCTGGTCCCGCATCTCGCTGCTGTCTCCCATCTGGCGGAGTTCTGCGAGGCGAGCCAGAGCTTGCTGACGTCGCTCCCGGTCCCCGTGGTTATCGTGCGACCGGCGGCGGTCATCCTTCTGCCGCGACTCGTCGTGTTTCTTGCTCTTGTGGCTGTGCTTCTCGGCGCCGTCTTCCTTTGACCGCTTCTTCTCAGTGCGAGGCGAGTCGTGGTCGTCGCCGTACGACCTTGAGTGCCGGGCGTCTTCGACCCGACGAATCTTCGGTATGCGGCCTTCATCATGGCCAGAGTGCTTTCGCTTGGAATCCGGTCTCGGGGTGCCCTTGTCATCAACACCACTTCGAGATCGATTGTGGTCCCGATGGCTGTTCTTCTTCGACAGCTGGGGAGCCGGCGACGCGTTGGCGCTACCAACGTCACTCCGGCGATGTCCATTCCCGAGGTGCTTCTTGTTGTTGCGATGGTGGTTGTCGACGGCTCGCTGTGCTGCCGCATCGAGCGAGTATCTTGACTGCAGAACCGAGAGGAGGTACTCGGAACGTCGGACCAGGTGCACGGCACCTGGCGAGTTGATCGCCGCCTTGTCGGCGCCTTTGTTCCGCTCCTCCTTCTTCTCGACACGATGTTCTTCGAGGAAGAACTTGTCCTTCATGCCGAGGTCTAAGTCGTCGCGGATCTGAGTCCACGCGCCAAAACCGTACCGGCTGATGCCCACCAGAAGCATGCCATCCTCCTTGGCGCCCCATTCGCAGGTGTAGTGTGCTGCTTTGGATGCATCATGCAGGCGGAAGGACTTGGGGTCGGACGCCTTGCCCAAGACATCCCTCAGAAGACGGAGTTGCTTGGGGCGCTCGATAGCTGTTTCGGCGTTCATCTTGCGTACCTCACCAAAGTCAACCAAGACGGCCTTTCTGTCCTTCTTGGTCAACAGCTTGCCGGACTTTCGTTCGTCTTCCACCAGTCTGGCGTTGTTCTCATCCATGGCCTGGTCGCAAATGCTGATGAAGTCGCCAAGGACGCTGCGAAGCAGACTGCGATCACGATCGGTGAGGCGTGCCTCGTGCACAATCTCGTCCTCGCGGTCTTCCATGGCGCCGAACCTGAAGAATGCCTTGAGGAGGTTGCGCGTTTCCTTCTCGTTAAGGGGTCGCTTGGGATCAGACAGCAAGGCGCGCTTCTCCTCCGCCTCATGACGCTGCTGCTCCTCCCTCTCGCGCTTCTTGGCAAGACGATCGGCCCTGTCGTCACCGTTGTGACGATTCTTCATGGCGGCCCGGCGGGGGGCGCTCTCGGCGGCAACCTTGGCAAGATAATCGTCGTGTTTCTTCTTTTCCTCATCAGCCTTGATCACGGCAAGCTCTTCGGCGGGGATGATCTGGTCCCAGTCCAGTGTCAGGTCGTCCACCTTGACGTCGGTGTACTGCATGAAGTTGTCCCAATCGATGCCGCCACTGCTCAGGTTCATCTTGTCGTCAACCTTTGTCTTGGTGACCTCGGCGTTCTCGAGAATCGAGTCAATATCAAGCTGTTCCAGGCGCTCCTGGTTGCCTGTCTGCTCGAACATCTTCTGAGATCGCATCTTGAGGATCCATTGGATGTCCTCGGATGAGCTGGGCCCATCGACCTTGAGGCCCTTCTTGCTGAACTCCTCCCTGAACGCGTTTCCTTCGTCCGTGACTCCGGCTTGGATGGTCAGATATTCGAGAAGGAGCTTGTTGCGCGCACGCTCAAGAACCTCCTCCTCGACCGTCTCCTTGGACACGAGGCGGTAGATGCTGACGGGCTTCTTCTGGCCGATACGGTGTGCTCGACCCATGGCCTGCAGGTCAGCCTGGGGGTTCCAGTCAGAGTCAAAGATGACGACGGTGTCTGCGGTCATGAGGTTGATTCCAAGACCGCCTGCGCGCGTCGACAAGAGGAAGCAAAAGTCGTCGCTGTCCTCGGCATTGAAATGGTTGATGGCCATGCGGCGAGGGCCAGCAGCGATGGTGCCGTCCAGCCTCTGGAACTTGTAGCCTCTCAGGGCCAGATAGTCACTCAGAATGTCCAGCATCTTGACCATTTGACTGAAAATCAAAACGCGATGGCCGTCCTTCCTCAGCTTCGTCAAGAGCTGGTCCAGGAGCATCATCTTACCACTGCTTGCAATGAGTCCTTTGATCTGGTCTTCTCGCCGAACACTGCCCGCGAGTACTCGGTCCTCGGCTCCCGGGAACATGTAGGGGTGGTTGCTGGCTTTCTTGAGCTCCATCATGATGTTCAGGAGTGAGTTCTTCTGGCCGGTTGCATCGGACAAAGCCGCGTAGTTCCTGGTCAGGATGTTCTTGTAGTACTCCAGTTGAACATCGGAGAGCTCAACACGAATAATCTTTTCCGTCTTCGGGGGCAAATCGGACTCGACAGTCTCCTTGGTCCGGCGGAGAATGTATGGCGCGATGGATTTGTGCAGATCTGCCAATTTTTCCTGGGTATCAGCGCCGGTAAGATTTTCGAGCTCTTCGTCAATGACCACCTTGCCGGGGTTCAAAAAGTCCATCAGCGCCGACAGCTCGGCGAGGTTGTTCTGAATGGGCGTTCCCGTGATGAGAATCTTGCAGGGGACACCGAATGCAAACAGCCTGGCGTAGAGTTGTGATTCCTTGTTCTTCAGACGGTGAGCTTCGTCCACAAGGAGTGCCTGCCACTTGATGGTTTGCAGGAACTGCCAGTCCTGCAGGATCATCTCGTAAGACGTGATGAGCGCGTTGAACTTTGGCTTCTTGGTGTTTCCATTCGTCAACAACTCGTGCTCGCGGATCATCTGACGTGAGGTCTCGTTGCCGAGGTAGTTCACGTAGTTCATGTCGGGTGACCAGTTGTCAAAGGTGTCGCCCCAGGCTGGGATGACACTGAGAGGGGCGACGATGAGGAACGGACCCTCCTGCGCACGATCATTGCGCAGCCAGCTGAGGAAAGACACGCTCTGAACCGTCTTGCCGAGACCCATCTCGTCGGCGAGAATGACGTTGTTGGCTCGCGTCCAGTTGAGGCAGAGGAAGTTGAGACCTCTCAGTTGGAACTCGCGCAGTTCGCCATTGACGATGTACTCTGGCTGCTTCTCGAGTTTGGTCATCCTAGTCCTCGTGTCTGGGTTCGCCTCCTTGCGATCGGATAGCCATTGACGGGAAGAGCGGTTCAGGAACGCGTCAATCTTGTCTTGGAAGTTTGGCGCTATGGCAGGGGCCACCTCCCAAGTGTTTTCTTCGTAGTAACATCCCTTCCATTTGATGAGGTACTCGGTGTCCTCTTCTCCGTCGCGGACGGCGGTAACTCTTTCGACTTGCTTGAAGTCTTCCAGGGCCTCCTCGGCGCGCTCCCTATCCAGGAAGAATTGTTCTTTTGTTTCGGGGGGGACGTCCTCGCCGAACCGGATCAGAAGCTCGTGTTCGACGACGGTGCGGTAGTAGTTCTCGAGCTTGCGGAAGCCGCGGATATGGCGAAGGGTGTCGGTCGTTTCCCACGTGTCGTGAAGGTGTGATTTGCCTTGCCATTTGATGTAGTACTCAAAATCGTTCCTGTTGGAACCGAAGCCGAGCTCCATGCCGTCCAGGAGGCGGTGTCTCAGAACCTTGTCGACGTAGGGCGAGTTGTCCTCTACCGCAGGCTGGTGATCGTAATCCGGGTTGAGAAGATCCTCGTCAGTTTCGGCGTCACTCTCCTCGTAGGCTCCTTGCTGAACCTGTTGGGCGGCCCGTCTGCTGGACCAGCGCTTCTCGGTAAAAGCGGTCTCTGGCTGGGCCTCTCGTTCCCGGCGGGCCTTCTTGCGGAAGGTCTTGCCGCGGGCGCCGCCGTAGGCATCGGAGTCGGATTCTTCGGGAGACGCCTGGCGAGGGGCTGGTGTCGTTCGCTTCGAGGCTGCAAGGCGGGTCAGTCAACGAGGGTGATGAGACCCGAGAGGACTGGAACATACATCTCTGTGACACTTCAATGCGACGTCGCTTTGTGGTCCTTCTGTTGGCGGGGACAACGTCCGAGTCGGATGCCGAGTCGGAGTCGACCTTGTTGTATGATTAGCGACAAGGTCACGAGCGCGACGTCAAGATGGATCTCGGACTTACCACTTTCCGTTGTTGAGTCGGCCGTGTCTAGTGTTTGGGTCAGTCGGGACAATGGGAAAACGGGTGCTTGATCGCGTACGCTTCGCCTCAGGCCATATAGCTCCGGGTTTGCCTTGATGAAGTGGTCCTCATTCTGGCTAGCCTTCCGCTTGAGCGACTGGTTGGAGTCGCCAGAACTGGAACGCGCATCGGCGGCAACGTCGCCGCCATCGCTCTGTGCGTTCAGGACGTCGTCATCCATATCAAAGTCGCCATCATCAGATGCGTTGTTCTGGTCTGGAGAGTTGCTGCTCTCGGCGAAATCGTGGCCGCCGTTGATGTAGATCGTCTCGTCATCGGGATCGGGTGATGGGGTCGGCGAGGCAGCAATGGGGAGCGCGCCTTGGTCATCGGAGTGTTCGCTTAGGCTCGACCTTCGACTGGCGATCTTGGGCGACATGGAAGGAGACCTCGGCGATCGCTGCCCGTTCGAAGACCCGTCTCTGGGAGGGCTAGACATCGCGAAAGTCGGGCGCGAGGCTGCCTGCTGTAGGTCGCACCAACGTCAGCAGGGCACGGCGGGGGAGAGGTCAGACGCGTCGGCTACGGCGCCATCAGCAGGCGGTATGCGCCCCAGACATTGAGTGAAATAAGGCCGGGATCGAGAGGAATGATGAAGGAATCCGGATCGTCGCATGTGGAAGCGTACTCGATGGACGCGAGGCTGAGAGATGATGGGCCAGCAATTGACGCATACAGTGGCCATGGGAGGGGTCTGGACACGCGTGGAAGTGTCGGATCCATCAGAGGCCATCGATTCTATCAGGATTTGGCATCTCCGATGCGAAATGGACCCTTGGAGGATCATACCGGGTCGCGTGCGGCGATGGGCATGGCCGATCTGGCATGTCGCTCGATGACTGGGGCGGCCTTGGGTGCAATGCAAGGGAAAATCTACCAAGGAGAAACTCACAAGTCATCAACGCTGGCCCCAGGCAGCAGGTAAAGTAATGGAGGGGAATAGAGGGAGGATATGGTTGTGCTGTGCAGCCGAGGCCGGGGTGGTGAGGCTCGGGCGTGGTCGAGACGGTGGAGGAATATCAAAATGTCAGTGTCGGTTCAGCAGGTGGAGGCTGGAAAGAATTGGGTGCGGGTGCCGTGCCGGAGGAGGTGTACTGTGACCGCACTGGGTTGGGGCGGACGGGAGTGGGGACTCAGCGAACGCGTCCAGCGGGAGTTGGTGAAGGCGGGTGTTGGCATTTCTCCGGAGTTTACCCATCGGGTAAGTACCTTTCCGCACCTCAGACGACAAGCACCTCACTGTTCAAGTGTTCATCCATCCAAGGCACCGATGACCTCCGAGTTGAAATCTCTCCACAGGCAGTGGTGTGTCTACATGCACATCGTACACCACATCGCATGTCCTGCTCGTCGACGGTCTATCAAGGCTTGGTTCTGACTTCAGTTGGGCGCCGCAGTTCGGCCTGAGATATATGGCAGAGGTGATGTAAAGTGGTAAGAGGCTTTGGCTGTTTGCCTCGTTCCCATCCGGGCTTTTGGTAGAACCAGCCAAGGTGCTAATCAAACCCAATGCCACCAGCCCTGACATCCTTCCATCTGTGTCTTCCCCACCAGTGTGCCTGACCAGGCTGGGCCCTGGGAGCTGAGGCAGCATTTGTCATATGAAATGGCGACCCAGATAGTACAGATGATCGACGCATTCCAGAATGGAAGACCTTCGACATAAAATCTCTCGTGTCGCCGCAATGGAAAATCTTCATCAAGTATTGGCAATATCGAAATGGGTATAATACTGACACCATGGCACGAAAGTCCTGGCGCTATCTCAAATGTGCTCGTGGTGATCACTGATTAAGAGAGCTCATCCATCTCTATTTGCTGCGATGATGCGGCCAAGGTTGGACATGATCGTCACTCATGCATGCGCACACCTCTTCCCGCTGTCTCACCGGCAAAGTACATCAAGGACAGCACTGACACTATCTGAGAGGGCACCTCGAATATCGATATTTACGCCTACGAGTACTCCCTCCAAGCTCTGTGTCTCTGTTATGATGTCAATGCAGCCCGGCAACAGTTTCCTATCTTATTCGTAGGCAGAGGTTCGTGGACAGGCGTTGGGGATTTCCAGCTGCTCTCGGCCTGGCCTAGATACTCGTGATGCAGTCGGTGATCGGGAATTCAGGTCACCCCGCCTATTTACGAGATGGACGAGGGAACAACTCAAAATGATGCGGTATTTGTGTCGTTCAAGTTCTGGCGGATTTAGGAAGGCGGGTACCTTGGACGTGAGATACTGCGTCGTGGGTGAGTGCCAGATAATATGTGGCAAGGCGGCAATGCTGAGCAACGTGACCTGCAGCCTACAATAAGGGGCCGCCGACACATCCCAGTTGAACCTCATATCCACCAGACTTCCTTGGAGAGAAGTTCAGATCCAGCGAGGTTGGTCCATCTGGACCTAGGACTGAAGGAGGGCATCCAATATATTACGGTTGGATCTGGGTGAGGTATTGACAACGTCCCGACGTCGATATTGACGTTCCATAAACGGTGCTTGGAAACATCTCTCACCGCCACTCAAGGCCACAATTCGTGGCTGTCGGGACCGGCTTCCTCTCTACCTTACATCGATTTGACAGACCTGTTGACACCTGCCTCTCTCTGCCAAATGCATCTTCTAAAAGAGTCGAGCTCAACAAGGGAGAGAGAGTAGTGACCACGTAACAAAAGCCGCTGTTGTTCCCCAAATAGGCCCCTGGCCCGTGAAATACGTCAGATGCCCGGCTTTGTTCACATTGTTGGCTGCCAGGAATCAAGGTCCGAAAGAGTAGGTACCATGAGGTAAAAATACCGCAGCACACCCGCCTACAGAGACTCAAAGATACATCCACCCGCTGCGGGGCATCCACCCCCCCCCGGAGCCTTACCCTACCACAACCCCGCTAGAACTGCCCGAGCGACTCAAGTGCGACCAGTTTTTGATGACTGCCCGCTGGTTTGTGTGTGCCACAGTTTACCCCTCCATCGAGCTTGGGTCAAAATCTTCTCTCCTGCAACCACCGCAAGCCCAGCCATCGATCGACCTTGCTTCTCGGCTCAGGCCGCGCGACCAGTCCACGTTCTTTGACTCGTCGCAAATCCCTCAAGCAACAGTCCCGACACTCCTACCGAAAAGAAGGCCTTGTGGTGACCCGATCCCACAACACCAGAAAAAAAAACCATCGTCAACTTCAACCCCGCCACACCACACCGAACAACCCACCGTAGCTTGCCTCGCGCACTCGAACCGCAACCATGGTCGACAAGCTCACCCGTATCGCCATCGTCAACAGCGACAAGTGCAAGCCCAAGAAGTGTCGCCAGGAGTGCAAGAAGTCATGCCCCGTCGTCCGCTCCGGCAAGCTCTGCATTGAAGTCGCGCCCGACTCGCGCATCGCCTACCTGTCCGAGACCCTCTGCATCGGATGTGGTATCTGCCCCAAGAAGTGCCCCTTCAGCGCCATCACCATCATCAACCTGCCCACCAACCTCGAGACCCAGGTCACTCACCGCTACTCGGCCAACTCGTTCAAGCTGCACCGTCTGCCCACACCCCGCCCCGGTCAGGTTCTCGGTCTTGTTGGAACCAACGGTATCGGCAAGAGTACCGCTCTCAAGATCCTCAGCGGAAAGCTCAAGCCCAACCTGGGCAAGTACGACAACCCTCCCGACTGGGACGACGTCATCAAGTACTTCCGTGGCTCTGAGCTGCAGAGTAAGGCCCTTCCCTCCCTCACACGACTCGACCTTGCCAGCATGCTCACACGTTCGCCACAGACTACTTCACCAAGCTCCTCGAGGACGACCTCCGCGCCGTCGTCAAGCCCCAATATGTCGACCAGATCCCCAAGGCCGTCCGCGGCCCCAACCGGACCGTCAAGGCCCTGATCGAGGCCCAGAGCTCCCTCGGCAACCAGAAGGAGGTCTGCGACACCCTCGAGCTCAACCACATCATGGACCGTGAGATCCAGCTTCTCTCCGGTGGTGAGCTTCAGCGCTTCGCCATTGGAACCGTTTGCGTCAGGGAAGCCGATGTCTACATGTTCGACGAGCCTTCGTCCTACCTCGATGTCAAGCAGAGACTGAGCGCCGCCCGCATCATCCGCTCGCTGCTTCGCGACAACGACTACGTCATCGTCGTCGAGCACGATTTGTCCGTCCTGGATTACCTTTCGGATTTCATCTGCGTTCTGTACGGACGTCCCGCCGTTTACGGTGTCGTCACGCTTCCCCAGTCCGTTCGTGAGGGTATCAACATCTTCCTTGATGGTCACATCCCCACCGAGAACCTGCGTTTCCGCGAGGAGTCTCTCACCTTCAAGATCGCCGAGGCTGCCGAAGACATTGTCGTTGACAAGATGCGTGCCTTCAAGTACCCCCGCATGGAGAAGACGCTCGGCAACTTCAAGCTGAGGATCGACTCTGGAGACTTCACCGACTCGGAGATCATCGTCATGATGGGCGAGAACGGTACCGGCAAGACCACCTTCTGCCGCATGCTCGCTGGCGCCCTCAAGCCCGACAACAATGCCCAGGTGCCCGAGATGAAGATCAGCATGAAGCCCCAGACCATCACCCCCAAGTTCGACGGCACTGTTCGCCAGCTCTTCTTCAAGAAGATCAAGGCCGCCTTCCTGTCTGCCCAGTTCCAGACCGACGTTGTCAAGCCCCTGAAGCTCGACGACTTCATCGACCAGGAAGTCAAGAACCTGTCCGGTGGTGAACTGCAGCGTGTCGCCATCGTCCTCGCCCTGGGCATGCCCGCCGATATCTACCTCATCGACGAGCCTTCTGCTTACCTCGACTCCGAGCAGCGTATCATTGCCTCGCGCGTCATCAAGCGCTTCATCATGCACGCCAAGAAGACCGCCTTCATCGTCGAGCACGATTTCATCATGGCAACATACCTCGCCGACCGTGTCATCGTCTTCGACGGCCAGCCCGGCATCGACGCTCACGCCAACAAGCCCGAGTCGCTCCTCACGGGCTGCAACACGTTCCTGAAGAACCTCGACGTCACTTTCCGTCGCGACCCCACCAACTACCGTCCCCGTATCAACAAGCTTAACTCGCAGCTTGACCAGGAACAGAAGACTGGCGGAAACTACGTAAGTGTTACTGATGCTCTAACCCTAATCACGCACATTCTAACAAGGCACAGTTCTTCCTGGACGACGGCGATAAAACGAATTGAAGAGGGCGTCCCTAAGGACACACCCTATTGGGGCTACGATTATGCATGGAACTCTGGCGTTGGCGGCGTTCAAAATGGTCAGCATAAGAAGCCGATGAAGCGTGCTTCTGCGAGGCCGGGACTGGGTCTAGATGAGGAGGGGAGCGACGATGACGAAGACGACGATTAACAGCGGTGACGGCAGTCTATCCCCTGTTGCCTGGTCCTACGAAAGACGAGTTTGTCCGGCGGCCTGCTTGTTTGATATTTTTTTGGTATTCGGGTCGTGCCCCTTACCAAGGGGGGCGACTCTTTTCCTTTTCTCACTTCCGTCATCTCCGCCATCACCACGCTCGTTTATCGCGACACACACACACAGCACGCGACATTATGCCAGATGAGCACCGGCAGGAGATTGTATGATGGGATCGGACAAACGGTCTTCGTAGATTGAGGGGCATCAGATGGAAGGATGACTGCCGTCCGTTCCCTACGGGGGACATTGCATAACTCGCATATGAGAAGAAGCACTTTCCAACATACCTTGAGCGTCCATTTCATTCCGTGCTTTGTGAGACCTGTATTGTGGTGCCACAGACTTAACCATCACGACCATTTCCGCACGCGCTCTGAGGGTTCTCCACCTGACAAGTGTATCAATTTCGGTCGCAGCGTCGTGGAATCATACATACAGGTTGCAAACCATGAGCGGCTGGCTTGCCATGCGCATTGGCGCCTGCAAGGTCGCGTGGTCGGGAGTCTGTCTCTTCCGGCTGGTGTGGTGACGGTGCCTGTATTCATCTGCAGGTCATCACGCCCATCAAGAGCTCTCTGGTTTGTATGCCACGGTACGTACGTGCCTGAACCTGAACCCTGACTCAGATCCGCGTCAATGGGCAAGACGGACGAGACTCGCCTAATCCTCTTCAATCTCCCCCTCTTCGGACCCAGAGTGGACGGCTTCCTCCTTTGCCTTTGCCTCGGTCTTGGCAGTGGCAGCCGGCGGCGGCGGGGTCTTGTTCTTCTGGCGCGTCTCACGAGCAGGAGTGCGCTCCTTTTCCACGGGTGTCTTCTCCCTGCGTAGACGCTGAAATGCTAGTTAGCATCGAGGGTATGCTTTTAAAGATGTGAGTCGAGTCGTCGTACCTTGGAGTCTCTCGAGTCCCGTCGATCTTCGTCATCGTCCTCTCGGCGACGGCGAGAACCAGAGGGTCGTTCGTCTCCGTAGGGAAGCTCGTCGTACGACCCGACGCGTCGCCGGAACAGCCTCTCACGCTCGTCCTCCCGATCGCGCCGATCACGATCGTAGTACCCATCGTCGTCGCGGCGGGAGCGCGGAGGGCGGTCGTAATCTCTGCCAAGGTCTCGGTCACGCTCTCGGTCGCGCTCTCGGTCGCGGCGCGGGGGCGGAGATGCGCGCCTCTCCCTCTCCGACAGGAAGCTCTCGGCCATGGTCGACTTGCGATGGTTGCGCTCCCGTTCGGCAATGGCCTTGCGCCTGTCGGCCTCGTAGGCATCCACTTCCGGGCTGCGGCTGCGGCTACGCCTGCCGCCTCGGCCACTGCCACGGTGTGACCTTTCGCCTCTAGAGCGGTCCCTTTCGCGGTCGCGGTAGAGATCACGCTCGCTGGAAGCATGATCACGCCTCCGGCGACGGTCTCGCTCTGCATCCTCCTCCTTATCACGGAGTCGTCGGATGTGCTTCTCGAAGGCTCCGAGGGCGGCATCCTCGGGAAGTGCCTGGAAAGCAGGGTTGTCTACGCAGCGAGGCTTGATCTTCTCCCATGGATCATTGGGAGCAATGGGGGGCTCCATCCGCTTGAGATAGGCCCGGAAGTCATCGACGGCACGCCTAGAGGGGCGCTCAGGACGCTTGTCCTCCTCGGGACGCCTCGACTTCTTCTCCTTGAGCTGCAAGATATTAGCAGGAGCTTCAAAAAGAGGGGATATCGCATTCCGTACCTTTTCATAGATGACCACGAGTGTGTCGCGATCAATATTAGCCACGCGGCGGTTCTTCTTAATAGCAGCAAGGAAATCATCAAAGGAGGTGCTGGAGCTGACATCGAATCGTTCATCCTGAAAAGCAGTCAGCGGGAGCACATACCGGGCTAGGGAATCTGTAACTTACGTCAAGGGCATCGAGAACGTCGTTCCGGGGACCGCGGAGGATCTTCTCTTCCTCTTCAATCACGTCCCAGAACAGCTCCTGGGGCGTTGAGCCTGGCTGTCCGGCCATTGCCTTGTACCGCTCGTTATTCTCAATGAGGGGGTGGAATCGGTGCCACTTGGTAATGGCGTTGATCTTGCCTTGCTTTCTGAGCTCACTCAGGAGATCCAGGAACGCGTCACGCGCCTTGCGCTCCTTGCGGAACTTTGTGTTCTTCTCCTCCTGCTTTGAGTCATTGAACCTACGCTCGAGAGCCTTCATATGGTTCTGGAAAGCTGTGAGGATGTCAAAGTTGCTCAGAGATTGGTACTTCTCGTCGTGCTGGAAGGGCTTGGTGGTCGAAATGATGCCACGGGCGTCAGACCAGCGAGTGTAAGGCTCCAGGTTGAGTGTTGGGAGCAGTTCAACGAGGCCATCCATGGCCGTCTTCCGGGAGGTTGTCTGCTGCTCATTATGCGCCCTCTTGAGTTGGACAATGTACTCCTCAAACAGCTGGCGGCGCTCAGTTTCGCTGTTGGTGGACCGGAAGATGGTTTCGCCTTCGATCATGGGACGCGCAGTCTTCCAGCGGGTGTAGTGCTTGATCTCAGGGTGCCTCTTCAACATGGTCTCAAAGTCGGCGCGAAGCTTGGACATTCTCTCCTGTGCGCGCTCCTTATCCTGGGTGATCATGTCGTTGCAGTACTTTTCAAAAGCCGATCTGCGATCCTTGGGGTCCTTGATGGCTCTGTACTGCGGGTCTCTGGCCACCGCACGGATGGTGTCCTCCCAGGTCCAGTCGGGCTGAACACCGCTCCGTTTGAGGAGCTTCATGAATGCAGCCTCGGCCTCCTCAAGTGTCGCGTATTCGGGGTCGTTGGAGGCAGGGACAAATGCCTTGGCTGCAGGGTCGCCATAACCAAGTTGACGTGACTCGGGGATGATGTCGCGGTCTCTGTCTCTGTCACGATCGCGGTCTCTGTCTCGGTAGTCTCGGTCCCGGTCCCGGTATGAGTCGTTTCGATAGTCTTGGCCTCTGTCTCTGTCAAAGGATGGCTGGCTGGTCTGGTTGTCAGCAGGAGCCAGCAGAAAGTGAGGGCAAGGAAGACTTACGCAGGGGTGTTTGGCGCGTCCGACGCTCCCAGTGCATTCTTGTATGCATCGGGCATCTCCCAGGAGCTCTGCTTGGTCTCGGTGTTGTACCAATACTTTCGACCGCCCTCGGCAGTGTACTCTTTCCAGGGTTGGTTGGCGAGTGCGCGCTGGAATCATCAGCATCCCCTTCCATCCATATCAACAACTGGAACAAGCATACCTCGGCTGGGGACATCATGTCCTCCGGCTTCGTCCATTGCGTTACTTTGGTCGCAGGGTTGTAGTAATAGGTGCGCCCATCCGGAGTTCGATGCTCCTGCCAAACGGCAGGAGGTTGGCCATAAGGGGCCGCGCCATTCATCGCGAAGGCTTTGATAGCGCGACAAAGGAAATGCGCCGATTGAGTCGTGAGGGATGTTGCGCGCCTGGATCGACAGCTACGAGTAAGGCTGACGATGTCGCAATCAAACTGGCGAGGTCGTCACGACGCGACAGTGGATGAACAAAGCTCGAAAATATTCCAGTCCCACTCCTGTTGGAGGGCACGGACCTCAGCGCTGCGACTTCCATCTGGGGTCGTGCATTACGTAACCACGCGAGGTTGGCCAGCGTTGCCTGAGCGAGACCTCTCATACTTGACATTCAACGAAAGATATCCCCAGCCTGTCACCCTCCATCAAAAAGCAAGGCTTCGCCTGACACTTGCATACTCCAGTTCAACGCGAATTGACCTCGTCTTATCCAACAAGTCGCCAAAACCGATGATTTCTCGAGCAAGCAACAACCCTGTCTCTTGAGCATCAGAAAGGGGCGTCCTTCAGCAACCCAAAAGACACCATGGCTGTCGACGAATATCTGGACATGGATCCCATAGATGGAGCCTACAGTTTCATAGAAAACTCATATCTCAGCTACATCATTCCCAGGGCCACCGACCTTGACCTGGAAAAGGCATCACAAGACCTCGAGGACACGGGAGCACTCTTTGAGACGATAGAGAAACGACAGTCCCTCTACTTTGGTGGGCGGCCCCAACCAAAGCCTCGACGGCATCATTCACTAATCGACTTTTAGATGAGACGATACATGTTCATCTCATCCTTCGGACACCCTTGGTCGACGAGGCAGTCCTCCGCTCGTGCTTGGCGCGCCTTCACATCTCGCTAGAGGCCCACATCGTCAGCAGCATCAATACGGAAAGAGACAACTCGCCGCAGCCAGACATTATCTTCCAAGGCGTCGTCGACGAAACAGACGATCCCTTCATCGTGGTTGACGCCTCCGAGGACAGCGATGAAGATGACGAGGAAAGCCAGCCGCACATCTACGCCGTGTGGAAACTTCCCGTCTTCCTCGCTAGGCCGCGAGCTCGTACGCAGAATCCGCTCGTCTCATTCAAGGCAACCGCCAGCCTCAAGCCAATCGATGCAGCGACTGCCATGGGGGAGCAACCTGGCTACATGCGCAGTGGAATGCCGGCGGGCTTCAACATCCTAGAGTCCTTTAACAGCGACCCTGCGCTAGGAGGCATCGTCCCGCGGCTATCAGCATTGCGGGTGTCTCGCGTGGCGCCAATCACACAGTCAAAGCACTCGATGAGGCCTATTCGATCGCAGCCAGGCCTCGAGCTACGCATCTATCCTGCTATACACACGAGGATGCGATTCTCAAGGCCCAACAGCGCACCAGTCTCCGCCGCGGTGATTGCGCTCCTCGAGGTGGACTTTACGTCCCACTTTGCATGCAAGACCACCGTGGACAGCATTAAACTGTCGGTCCCCGACACCATTGTCGATAACCTGAACACGCATGCCGGCCTCGCCCTGCCACTTTCCTGCGTCGCCTTCGATCATGTTACGTTCATGTACAGGCTCGCTCCTCAAGAGGCCGAGCTGGTCTCCAAAATGCCAACCAGGGATCTGCACATCACCATCCAGGCCACCATCCATGACACTGCAGGCCTCTGCACGCCCAAGCTGACCTTGGATTGGACCACAACAGTCGACTT
The DNA here is from genome assembly GCA_014635975.1 of Plectosphaerella sp. P0831. Taxonomy (NCBI): domain Eukaryota; kingdom Fungi; phylum Ascomycota; class Sordariomycetes; order Glomerellales; family Plectosphaerellaceae; genus Plectosphaerella; species Plectosphaerella sp. P0831. Next base: position 9,308 of record JACAFV010000204.1, on the reverse strand, counting down.
CACCGTCCCTGTCAACCCTGGCTACGGCTCTGCCTCTCAACCCATCCAGCGCTCTCACCGTCCTTCACAGCTATCCATCGGAGGCTCCGACGCCTCCCAATCTCTCACAGCCCCATCCGTCAGCAGACCAGACGCTCTCCCCGTGCTCGAGGCAGCAACACAACGAAGCACCGAAACCTCCATTCCCGACCTCGGTCTGACCATGACCTTCTGCGCCCCCAAAGCGCCCGTCTACCCCGGCGATCCGTTCGTTTGGACAGTCTATGTCGTCAACCGTACCAGCGAGAAGCCAGGCGTCAACACCGCCCCCTCGCACCGCAAGCTGGCACTCCTCGCGATCCCGAAGCGTCGACGCAACGATGTCCGCGTCATACGCCCCCCTTCCACGGCCGGCAAAGGGAAAACCGTCACCGACGGCCGACAGATGGCTGATGCGGTGCTGGACGAAAACGTAGTCCATGCTATGCAGCGCAGCTCCTTCATCGACTCCACCGATGTTGTCTGCCTAAGCGCAGACACTCGCGTAGGGCCCCTGGCGCCCGGCGCGTGCCACGTCACCGAGATGAAGTTTGTGGCACTCAAGGCCGGGCTCGTAAGCATGGATGCCATCCGGGTCATTGATCTCGGCACCCAAGAGCACGTCGATATCAGGGACCTGCCTGTTATGATCATCAGCGAGCGGGAGAATCAGGAGTAGTTTCTTGTCGCGCCAATCGTCACATGTACTTGACGGAAAGCTGGGCTGCTTTTCCTTTCTTTGTATTTGGATGCTTTAGCTGCCAATACCCCCAACACTCGGCAGCCTTTCCCTGCCAGTTTCCATGCCTCTTGAGAATGCAGTTCCGACATGGGCCTCCCCCGGCCACTGTACGCCATGCTATGTACCTAATGCAGTGTCATCACAAATCATCTAATTCGTCATCCCATCCCAACTGCTCAAAAATCGACTTCTTCGGGGCCGGGACTGGTTTGGTCAACGGCGTGGCCGCTATTTCGTCTTCTTCGTCGTCCCTCGCAAGAGACGGTGCTGGTTTTGCCTTCACTGGCGTTGCAAAGATTCTGCGCATTCCGTTCGGTGACGGTGATCTTGGTACGACGGCGCGAGGTCGCACAAACTGGTGTGAGGGAGCCGCAGCGCCTGGCGCAGGTCTCCGCATCATAAGGGGTGACGAAGGGGGTATGGCCGGTTCATCATCATAGTCTAACCGTCTGGACGTCGTTGCTTTCGTGGGCGTCTCTCGGACTGCGGAGGATGGTAATGTGCTCAGGAAGTCCTTGGTGCTGCTCCGGCGAACAGTTCCTGGAATGACAGAGACGCTTGACGGGGGGATCATGCCATCGTCAAGCGAATCATCGGCCATGGCATCGCGGAAGCGGTTGTGCACAGGGGTGGCCTTGACCTCGACCCGTTGGAACAGAGGGTGTCGGGTCGGTTTCTTCGTTTCTGTAAAGCACGGAGCTGGTCAGCGAATATGGTCTGGTCTGACATTGGGCGGCGATACGTACTCCTCGTTGAAGAAAGACCGCCGGAACTTCTTTTCTCCGCTGCCTCCATGATGGACTTGCCCGCCATTTCACGATTCGGACGCCTGAGAACACTAATAGCATCCCTCAACTGTGCGTCGACCATGGCCTTCTTTTGCGCTTTTGCGTCTTCCTTGGCCAGATTGCTGCCGCCGGAAAGCAGTTTCGGCGGGTCAAGCGAGGCTCGTCCCGGGCCTGCCATGTCCCTGAGGGATGACTCGCTGTTTTCTCTCTTCAAACCAGGGATCACCGTTGATGTGGCTGATCGCAAAAGTGCAATGGTGCTGGCAGGACCTCGGGATATACTTCTGCGAGACTGCTCTTTGTTGAGAGCGCGCTCGATGGTCCGCGGCTTCAAGGACGAAGAAGGCCTCTTGGTGGCTGCTCCTGGCTTGGCCTCCGGCTTTTTTGATGAGGGCTTGGCCAGTTGTGGTTTTGGGGGCGGGATGATAATAGGACCGCCAAGTTTCCGACTGATCTTGTCACACTGCTCAGGAACGCGCACAGCAAAGCTAGGAAACACGGAAGTCAGCACTTGAAGCCTGCAATGAGATCCCCAACGCGATACTTACAATGGCATGATGATATCAGTGCAGAAATCCTTGAGAGTATCTGCGGTTGCCTTTCGAGCTGCCTGCCCCCCTGCAGTAGGCGGAGCAGGGACCTGTGAGTCTTCGAGCTGCCTGAGCTCATCCGATGCAGTAGACTGCCAAATACAAAGTCGGTCGGCATGAAATTCAACCAAGTCGGACAGTTTATCCTTGTTTCGTTTCTTGCTGACGGGGACGGCTTCCGCCTTTTGGGATTCGGCGTCTCCTCCCAGCCCGGGCAAATGCCCCTCGGCGTTGGCTCCCCGAGCATGAAGCAACTGCAGGGCCAGGATTTCGAGTATGACGATGATCTGCAGTTCTGTCTCTCGGGCCCGCAGCAATTGCACATGTGATGTGATCAGGGCGGGCGAAATGCTTGTCTCATCTGCCGTGAGGTCGGGCTTGTTGGCGAGCCACCACTTTTTGATTTGGCTCTCCTCGCCAGGGTAGAGCCCATTTTTGGCAAGCTTCATTTTCCGCGGCTTCTTCTTCTTTGCGCGGCCACCCTCGTCGGATGTCTCCACGAGAGTCGCGGTCTTGGAGATGATGTCCGGGATGGTCACTCTGTACTTCTTGTCGACTTGTACGGTCGACACTGAGAGGCTTTTTAGGAATTCGATGAGGTCGCTCATGTCCAGAGTGTTGTCGTAGTCCAAATGGAAGGCTGCCCTCGCCCGCGACAGCGGACCTTTGACAAAGTAAGCAAGTGAACCCTGTTTTGGGTTGTTAGCTTGGTCTTAAGAAGTCTGAAAGAGGCTCCAAACCTTGGATCTATATAGGATTTCCATGTAGTGACTTCTGATGTTATCGAAGATGGATTCCTTGGTGGGTTCGGGTTCGGGCTGTGCGCCAACATCGCCCTGAGTCGCGGTCGCTGACGATGAGGTTTGGATCTCCGGCTGCACAATCGAAGGCGCCTCAAGAGAGACACCCTTCTGCAACGGCGCCGTGTTTTCTTGAAGACTGGGTATTTGGTCGACGTCATCATCAGATCTCTGACGCTTCTCTGCCCGGGCGGTTTCCTCAAAGGCAGCAAGGGACTGAGATCTTGCCCGTTTCCGAACCACAGATTGAAGTGCTTCAATGGCCTGCCTCTTTTCAAGAGGTTGGCTGTACGAGTCCGAGACCGACGGGGCTCGGGATAGGCTCTCTCTGGGTTGTGGTTCGAACAGCCGAGCTATCGAGACAGTCGCTTTGGCTGCCAGTTCCGAGGCACTGACCCATGGTCCCAGCTTGCAGATGGTGAAGAGCTTTCGATCATTCCGTTCAACTGCGTATAGAGTACTGGAGCGCTCGGTCCGGGCGATCAAGACACTGGCCTTCTCTGCCATGCGCTCCTCGAGCTCGAGTATTTTGATGTGGGATTCGAAGAATCGGCTCGGTTGGAGATCTCCATGGGGCGCCGTAAAGTCGATGGAGGCGAGGGGCAAGTCTTCGCGGGCCAGGAGCATCAGCGGCTGCAGGGTTCGAGGTTTCGACAAGGGATGCGACGGATACGGCTGGCCACGGTCAGACTTTGACTCGGGGAGATGTCGTCCTGGCATACCTTGACCACAAAGGTCGATCTCAAGAGGCTTTCTAACGCGTTCGAGTTCATCCGAGGCCGTGGTTTTCCGTCGTTTGCAGGTTGTTGGATTCGGTTGAGGGAGCCTTCGGAGCTCGGCGTCAGGACGCCAGGGAGTCCCTTTTGCGGCACTTCGGACGACGCTGTCTGCCCGGGGAGAGGCATTGGAGCGACAAAAGACCTCCTGCCATGTACCTATCCTCCCAGACGCAAGGAAAGTCTATGCTCGTGCCGGACTGGGCGGCATGAGGAGGCAACCGGGTGGAGGTCGAATTCGAGATTGGAGGTCGCGTAACCCAGTCGGGAAGTAAAGTGCAGCAACGCGTGGTAGAAAGTGCAAAAGTGTGGCGCTTCGCGTTGAGTGACGTTGAAAAGTGGCTCGTCGCGTCCCCGTTGACGGGGAGCAAAGTGTGGCTGTGGCCTAGCCCGCCCGCCCTACCGAAAGTGGCCCGGGAGCAAAGCACCGAGCTTCCCCCAATTTGCACCACGGACTCGGACTGCATGAACGATTCATGATGATCCGGATGGCGTACATTACGGTGCATCACATGTGGTCTATGTTGCGGCCGATGTGACCCCTCCAGAAAGTTGCTATAGAACTTCAACCAGGTTGCTTGACTTGTTGGTACACGTCCCTAGGCGCCCATCTTGCTCGCAGCAAAGCTACCATGCCCATCCTGTTCCCTCGGACTGCGACTCAGGCCGAAAGACAACAGCACGGTACGTGAATCGACCTTGGTGGCTGTTGTCTGATCGTCAGATGCGGCTATCTCCAGACAGCGCCGCCGTCAAAAGTCGCGGCCCGTCCAGCCAGGCTCATCATGTCTCACCGTGTAACTCAACCATCCTCGACAATCTGGCGGTGAGAATGTGGGCCACAGCACGGGGCCGTGAGACACCAAGGAATGAGACTCGAGTCACGAGGCAGATCTACGGGGATGTGCAAGTGGGAGATTACGTCGAGTCGCATCGCATCTTGCTAAACCCCGTAAGCGCGATTAGCGAGGCCGACGGGTGGAGAGTATTTTCGTGGGCCGTGTAATATAGAACAGACAATGTCTGATCGGACGAGCGTTGAGACGAAGCTGAGGCGTCGCTTCATCGACATGAACCCGTAGTTCTACATCGTGAGGCTCTTGGCAGCGGCTTGTATCAGCCTCGGTATATGAGAGACTGTAAACCGGGCCGCACCGGTTCCCGTTCTGGCGACAACGACGCTTCAACTGCTGTCTCGCGTCATTCCCCTCGGCCCGTTGTCGCAAAGTTGTTGGCAGGTCTGTTGGCCGTTGGATCATCTAAATGTGCCAAGGTGTTGCCGTGCTGCGAGTCATGCGCAGCTCCTCGCGGCAAGGGGCACATGGTGTTCCCGCGATGTCTGAGCGTGGCGGGGCAGGCACTCTCGTGGCCAAGCTACTAATTACCAGGTGGCTACAAGTCTGAGAGACACGCACAGGTTTGACGCCGTCGCTTTCGGTAGATATTTCGATATGTCGGTGTGAGCAGTGTCTTTTGCCGGTTGCCGAACTCACATGGCGGCCGTCTAAGCGGATGAGCACGTTGTCGAGGTCACGCTCGAGGCTCCCGTCCGTCTGTGACGTTGGTAACCTTGACAGTCGGTGGTCTCTGAATCAAAATCGCGCGTAATTATAGACCCGCCGGTGGCGGGTAGGGTGCATTGAGAGAGACCGCAACAAGTGCAAATGCATCACAGGAGACATGCATGGTGGTATCGTTGGGAGCCTGGATCTCGAATGACCCAGCAATCGCGCCCGCTAACATCTTGTGCCTTGCAGCAGGTCAAGGTACCCGTGAACGTGTCCGGTGGGGCAGGCTTGCGGCCTGTGGCCTGTCCGCTTGATACCATCTCGGGCAGCGATTGTGAAGCGGGCAATCGAGGAGCAGACGACGAATGACGGTGCGATGAACGAGTTCGAATGGGCGGTGAGAGCACACCATCAAACGACTAGCACCCCTCTAGAAGGGCTGGAGAGGTCAGCAGACGTTGTCTCGCTAGCAAGATGCAGCTAAAAAGTGAGGAGGGGGTGGAGGAGAGGGGGAGGCCCAGGAGGGGCAGAAGCGTTGTGGTGCAGTCCAGCAGCCTACCTAAGACCCCGGCCCCTGATCAGCGCAAGGAGCTAATGCCAGGTTCAGGTCCCGACCCGGTCCCAGCCTGGTCTTCGGAGCGGGCCATGCCATGAGCTAGAGTGTTTTGACCACCAAGAGGGGTGGGTGGGCTGTAATTGAGTGTGAGGAGGAACAAAGGCAACGAGTGGTATGCCGGCCGACCGTGAGACGCGACCTGTTCCTGGATCATGGTGTGAGGCGGGCGCGTAAATTGACTCGTAGAGTGTGCAATGAGGTTGCATCCAAGGGCCATCGCTTCGATATTTTTGCTTTTGCTCGCATTTCACGTGGCAGGCTGCACGTAATGGTTGATAAGGGGCCAGGGTGGTGTGCGGGTCATATAGAATATGCAAGCACTGTACAGCAGCTGTTGCTGCTCGCTCAACATGACCAGATGCGGCCTCATCAATGGGTCCGGCCGGTGTACGAGCCAGGTTCAAGTCAGTTCTATCAGCGCAAATAGTACACACCAACATGTTGATGCCCTCGTCTTGGCGCGGACAACCATGGAGATCCGGCGCAACCGAAGCGCTCCTGGCCCGGGAGGCTTTTCTGGTGCCCGGTGAGGCTTGGGCAGGTGACGTTCATTCAACGTCTTGACCTCCCCCTCTGGGACGTTGCAACAGCCAGAAGAGGTAAGCCACGGCAAGTGGCTTGCAATTTTGGCTGGTAAAGGCTCCGCAGTAGTAGTTCTACGGAAGGAGGTGTTAGCCGGCGTCCCCTCCTGGGATGGGATGCGAGGTTTCTCTCGCTCCGAGTCCGACCATCCGGCGGTTGATACTCACCGGCCGGCGAGCGCAAAAATATCCGCTCCCTATCTTTCCATCTCCATGACGAGGACGTTGCTTGGGGCGCCTGTTGGCAATGCGGGGTGAGACGGACATGTTGATGGACAGGAGGAAAAAGCAACTTAGAATGGCGCTGCCATCCTGCGCTCCCTGCACGAGATCGTCGAAACGGGGATGGGGTGCAGTACAAAACGTGATGTGCCTGCCGGTCTTGCTCACCGATTAGCAAAAAGCAAAGATAGTCGTCACATCTGTTTCAAAGTCGCAAGATGATCTTCCACCCGGCAGTCCGACGGACGAGCCCGGCAAGGTCATCCATGATGATGAACGGGCGGCCACGGGACGATATTGAGCTCAGTAATAACGGATCGGCCCTGATCCGCTCTTAGACCCCGATTTGCTGGCGGGCCAAATCGTGACCGCTACGCCAGGAAAGGGGCATCCCTCCGTCCACCTGGCCGGGGGGTGGTGGTTGATAGGTGATGGTGGCACGTTCAGCTTGCGCAGCGGTCCAGTTTTGGTGGCCCCCTGTTCATCCCCTGCACCCTGCAACCGCACTACGCAACCATCGTCGGTGGGGGGCACAGACACCGTTGGCACTTTTGTCCGCGCGGCGCGCTCTTGACCAGCCATCGTGGTGGCGCCGCAAGCCGCCGCCAGGCTCTCTTCCAGAAATTCGAAAAAGACATGGATGACTGGTCGGAGGGGTTTTTGGGCTTTCTTGGAGGTCGTCGCGTTTTCGCACCAACTTCGGGCCGCAGGTCATGTCCGGGGCATATCCCTCGACCTTGTGCTGACTTGGTGGTGACGCTCGCCAATGGAAGGTGTCCACGATGAAAGAAGTTTCAGCATCTCGTCTCTTGATGCGAAGACGAGGGCATGATTGGACCACGCCGGTGTTGCCAACGTGAGCCACTTGTCGACAGCCTCATGCTAGCAGGGCGTGGCTCGCGCTGGTCCCGAACTCTTGGAGCCGATTCCTGTTTTGAGTCGCTCACCGCCTCGCCGCTGAAACGATGCAATTCCACCGAGATGCCGAGCGACCAAGGTGAGTGAGATGTCGGTCCCGTACTAGGTGGAAATGGACATTGGCCACGCTGGCAGGGCTGACGGGCCTAGACCTTGTACTGTGAGTACCGTACTGTAGGCTGTTTCGATGGACTGTTCTCTTACACGCGTGATGTGCGGCGAGTTCTCAATCGATGGAACACCGAAGAATGCATTTCGGGCGTACCGTGTTTGATTGCGTCGACCAAAAAGGATGTCTCGCGTCGGTTCCCGCGGGCGGCGACATGGATGGCATGAACTGTCAACTGCAGTGGCCCGTGTGGTGGAAGCCCGGGACAGGCATGTCGCACGGGATCTACGCCGTGGCAGGCATACCTCTGGGGCAGTCGATTCAGGGGGCGTGCGTCGACCGAACGACTTGGACTTGAATGTTGATTGAGATGCAAAGGTTTGTAGGTGACTTCAGGTTGACCGCAATCTGGATTGCTGGCCGTGCCCAACGAACGCACACGCCCCTACCAGCGGGCAGTCATTGCTGCAATAAGTCGATCTCAAGTTGTCTCCCCGCGCCTTCCATCCTCCGGGCGGCATGTATTGAAGTGCCAGCGAGGAAGGGCCTGCGCCGCACCAAGACCCGCATCACACCCGTGCAGGAAGGAGCACTAGGTGTGCGGCGTCGTGCCTGCGTGCTGCATGCAAAGGCCGCGCCAGTCGAGGCCAAGTGCAGGAACAGCAAGAACACATGGCACCATCCAGGCCTCGAGGCTGCCCTGGGCTGTGCTTGCCAATTCGGAGATGCCGGTACCTGACCTGAACACAGGTACCTGACTGACCTGAAGCTGTAGGTATTGTCGGCCTTACCTCAAGCCCGACTCGGACTTGGGCTGCCCGACTCAGGCCGGCCGGCTGGCTGATGTTGGAGGCTTTGGCTTGGCAGTCGGACACTGAGGCCGTCAGTTCTCACAGACTCGGACTGCCTCAGTTTGGGGTCACGTCACCGCCTCCTCGTTGCTGCTTGCATCATCTCGTCCGATGTCACCTGTAAGGTACTGGCCCATCAGGTCCGGGCACTTTCTGTCAGACAGCGGCTCATCTTCTCCCACGGGCAGCCGACGTGTCTTTCCTCGGACGATGTTCCATCCGTCCAGTTTTCCATCCCGGGCGGTGTAAGTACGGAAGATATGGAAGACGGACAAACTGAGCGTGGCTGGGGATCGAGCTGGGGCCGAAACGCTGCTTTGGTTTTCCCCTCTTCTGTTCAAGCTCTCCTCTTCAGGTCCCTCAGCCCAGCCCAGCCCAGCCCAGCCCCTATCGCGACCTGACCAAGCGCGCAGCCTGCATGCGTGAGGGGGGAGGGCTGGATCATAAAATGGGCAACATCAACTGTTCTTGCATCCAAGCCGCTCGCTGTAAAAGGTACGGCCAGGTACAGACAGCACAGTAACCCCTCCCCTGCAGTGGTGTGTGCGTGCCGTGGACTGGTGCGCCATCTCCCCCAGCCAGGCTCCACACCAACCACCCCCAAGGCCCACTCACCTGGCAGACACTGGACTCCTGGTGCAGTGTTTCCAAAAGGCTCCGACAGGCGATGCCATTTTAGAACTCACCGATCCCTGCACGTGCCTCGTGCCTGGCGTTCCTGTTCAAACCCGACCCCCTCCAGTGTCCTTCCCCACCCCCTCCTCTTCACTGAGATGATCCACCACCCCT
>JACAFV010000203.1:0-48909 GCA_014635975.1 Plectosphaerella sp. P0831 | reverse complement strand
CTAAGTTTATTGTAAATATTATTTATATCGCGAATGTTATTATAAATATAGAAAGGTCTTTAAAACCTTTAAAAGTATAACCTAGGAATATAGAATAGGTTATAGTTACTTAGGGTATAAGTATATCCGGTTATCTAGTCTTACTATTTATTATTATTATATATATAACCTAACTTAAAAGCTAGTATTATAGTAGCTTATTACTACTATAGACGATTATTATAATAACCGAAAATAGGTAGATAATAAAGGAGAGAGGCTAAGAATAGATTAAGTTTTTCGATCTTTACATAAAACTATAAATAGTTAGTATATTCTATATCCTTATCCTCGATAGCTACGGAAGTTACTATATTAATAAATTCCTTTAATACTATAAGAATAATAATATTATACCTCTCTATATACCTACCTACTCGTCGTACTTACTCTAGCCTCTTAACGTTACTTATTTCGGACTACTAAAGGCTTCTAATAATAAGAAAATCGAGATAATATTATAGGTAGGTATATAGTATATTACTAATAAGGATTTCTTTATTATATTCTCCGTTATATTCGAGGAGACTTTTATAAGGAAAAATATTTATATAAGCTTTAAAGATACTAAGTTTATTCCTTATAATCTAGAATATATTATTTCGAAGCTAGTAGTAATATAGAAGATTCTAATGTTTTTTAGGAGTAGTACTAAGTTACCCGAACTTTAGGTGTTAAAGATACTAATAAATTTATTAAAGCTAGTTTATATACTAACTATATTATTAATTAAATTAGGAGATATTAAGGAAGCTCTCTAATATCGATTATTAAAGCTATAAAATAGTAGGGTAAAGTAGTATAGGTTATAATATATAAGTATACTCTTATCGATAAAGAATTTAAGATTAGTCGATAGGAGCTTATAGCTATTAGTAAATATCATAAGGTTAAAAATCCTATATATAGTATAAAGGATCTCTTACTATAAGTTAAGAATAGGTTTTAATTAAGTAGAAAGGTCTAGATATAGTCGTAAAGTAAGAAATCTACGTAAATAATAGTCGTAAAATATAGTCCTCCGCGACTACGCCGAGCTACAGTAACTATAGCTAGCCTAGATATAATATTCGATTATATTAAGTATATAGAGTATATCGGAGTAGATAATTTTAAGTAGAGACGAATTAATTTTAGGCGTTATAGTTAATTTTATAAAGGTTATAAGTCGATAGGCGTAGTTAGGATAGCTACTTACCTAGGGTAGCTACTTACCTAGGAAGTACGTTAAGGGCTAAATTAGTAGTTAGATTAGTAACGACTAGTAAGTACCCGGTATTATATATGTTTTACTCCCCGCTACTTTACCTTTTTACTCGGTCTATAAGGTTAGTATATAAGGTTATATAAGGTAGACTGTCCCTCCCTGTAATACGACTCTACCTAGTGGAAAGCTCGGTATTCCGATCCCGTGACACGGACCGGCCAGCCCATTCCCCTCCAGATGTTCCCCGCTGTATCCAAATTGGAAGCTTCTCCGCACCTCGTCGTCATTCGATCATCGCCATCGTCAGGCCACGACGCTCATTGTCACGAACTGCCGCTCTTTTGGCTGAACGAAGCCGCTCTGGCGCAGCCCTTTCCATGATACCATGTGAAGTCTGCAAGACCTCCTTCCACCGCCAGGAGCATCTGACGCGACACCTGCGGATTCACACCAGCGAGAAGCCATTCGCCTGTCCAACATGCGGGAAAGCATTCTCAAGACAGTAAGTACGCTCGTCACGTCCTTTGCATTTCAAGGGCGGTCCCAGTATCTGACCGCTTGATGTAGAGATGTTCTCAGTCGACACATAGCTACTCACGACCAACACAGCGGTGAGAGTCCGGGGGGCTACGCAAGAGCCTGCAGGGAGTGTGCGGCGAGCCGTGTGCGTTGCTCTCGAGGCGACCCATGTGGACGCTGCGTTTCTAGAGAACTGCAGTGCGACTATCCAATGGCAAGGAAACGCAAAGCCTCGTCTCTTGGAGATGTATTCCCCGAAGAGGATCATGACGGCCCCGTCGCGTCTGTCAAGAGCCAGGATGGCCGAGAGCGAGGCCATTTTGCGGACACAAGTACACGTCCAGTCGGAGTCACTCTTCCCAATGCCATGTCTCAGTACTCGAGGCAACCATTTGAAAACATGAGGCTGCCTGCATTTCCATCGTCGTCAATGGGCATCGGCAGCCAAGCAGGCTGGCTGCCAATCAGCGACCCTTCTCATCGACCACCGGTGATCGATCTCGGTACCCTGGGAGATGCGGGAGGGCCGGCTGATCCTTATAGATTCCCCCCTCCAGCAACTTATGAGGGCGAGGTGGTTGGCTTGTCATCTATCAACTGGATGTCTCCCGAGGACCAGAGCATGGCGGACTGGGCCGGCCAGCTCGCGTTTTTTACTTCCCAAAACACGGCAATCGACTTCATGGGGCCCCAGGACCTGTTTGGTGTTCAGGAGCAGCTTCAGGGAGGTGCAAATGCTTCGACGGATAGCACTCACTCTTCCAACGGCTTAAAACCTTTCGAGTCCTCGTCTACGCAACAGCATACCGGTCCGCTGGATGACGGAGATGAGCATGCATCGGCCCCTACCGAAGTTACAGAAGATTCTGCTACGTCAACGTCGACTGAGGGAAGGTTCTATGTCGAAGGATCGGGGGCGAGGGCCCCTTTCCGAGGCCGAGCGATTCATGGACCTTCCAGTGTCACCGCCGTGCCGGCTTTGGCCAGCAATATTCACGAACGCAGCATTCCGGAGGGCTGGATTTCGCCAGAAACAGGCACAGGCTCCAGCGCTGACGCCAGCTCAAAGAACGACCTCGTCTCGATCACGTCGTACGAGAACCTTCTCCGTGGTCTCCAAGCCGAGGGTTGGCAGCCACCGCCGGGAGTGGACATGGGCGGCTTTCCTTCGATCTCGCAGGTCCGTCTATTCGTGCGGCTCTTCTTTGAGCATTTTGACCCGACACTCCCCTTCCTCTGCCGGGGAACCTCCCTCAGTGAGAAGCCACAAGACTGGGTTCTGCTTCTCGCCATGATAGTCATGGGGGCCAGATATGCCCAGGGAAATCAGAACGTGACGATCAGAGGAACTCTTCTGGACCTTTCTCAGACGGCGCTCTCGCACCGCTTCAATGGCCCTGTCGAAGACGACCACAGACTCTGGGTCCCCGGCCTTGACGACCTGCACAGCCCACTCGTTGACTTGCCGACTCTGCAAGCCAGTGTGTTACATCTCATTAGCATGCTCTACACGGGAACAACATCCCATGTAAGCCAAGGTCTCATCGAAAGGCAACGACTGGTCCAGGCATGTCTCAGTATGGACTTGTTTAGCCCAGGTGGATGCGATCAGGGCGTCGACGAACCTCGAGACGGCCTGGTTCACGACTGGTTGGTCCAGCAGGCAAGAATCAGAACTGGCTTGGCCATTTGGGTGAGCTGATTTCTACTGTTTCGACATAATCTGGCAAGATTGACTGACTGACATGTACAAAAGTTGCTCGACTCGGTGATATCTTTCCAGTTCGGGTGCCCACCCCTGATGAAGCTGGGCGATGCAACGGTCGAATTACCATGCAAAGAAGATGCGTGGGACCATCCAACGGTTGATAAAATCAAAAGAGAAAGATCACAATCAGGTACGTCTCCCAAGATCAACACTGAGTTCATGTTCTTGCACCGGTACTCATGCCCTACTTCGCCTCAGTCACGCTGCTGGAAGCTGTCGAAATTCTCTACATGGAGAAGAAACTTCCTCCGAAGTTGAGTCAATTCGGCGCCCAAGTCCTAATTTACGCCATCTATCGTCGGACAAAAGAGGCCAACTATCAGCATCAAACGACTTTTTCGTCATGGACGCCGAGCGCCAACATCCAAAAACACACCAAGACGGAGGTGGCAGGAGAAACCTGGCCGCCTTCTCGTCCCATTCTCTCCAAGTGGCGCAACATCGCTTGCGACTGCTTGGATATTCTCCACTGGGATGCCAACAGCATGGCTGCCACGGCCGCGGGCTGGGAACATCCCACGATTATGCACCTCCACCTGGCCCGGCTGCTCATCTTGACGCCAACGCAGCACATACAGACCTTTTCCAGAGCCTTCTCGCGCACGTCGGTGAACGGATCGCTCGATGGTGCAAAGCTCGCCGGGACTCGTTATCACGTCCTGCAGTGGGCTCTGCGCGACCAGTACAAGGCTCGTCTCGCCATCATTCATGCCGGGGCCCTATTGTGGCATGTTCGCCGTTATAGCAGCAACAGCTTTCTCGAGCCTTTCTCCATCTACATCGCAACCCTTGTCGTTTGGACATATAGCGTCACCATTCAATCTGTCAAGAGGCAGACTGGATCCGCGATGAGGGCCGCTGATGCCCACTCTGGGCTTGGAGACAACGGCAGTACCCACACGTCTCCTCCCCAGGACCCTGAGCCATCCTTCATCCATCTGGACCGGCCATGCGATGATGAAATGGTGCAGACATACGTCAGATTCGGCGACAGAATGTCGGCGCACATGTCGAGGGTGGGAAATATCATGGAGCCCGAGGCGCCTGGAAGGATCTTGAGAGAGGGACGCCGACTGATGATCGGGCGGGACACCCCACCGCGCTCAAGCCAGACGACGGATTTGGAGGAGATGGGAGAAGAGGGGATTCCGGTGTGGGGGATTGAGCGCAGCTACGCCGAGTTATTGGCGCGCTTGATACACATGTCCAATGGTGGTGGGTGACACCACCTGGGACATGGCGTCAATGGCAAGCTGCAACCTCACCCCCCCCGGATGATTGACAAGCATTCCTTCAGAGTTCCTCCGGTGGGGTAGTCGCCTCGATGCGTTATGCAGCTTCGACCGGGGAAAGCTCCATGCATTTTCCCCGGACTGATCCTCTTCCCCACGGGGATGTGGCTTTGGCATCATCACAGGGGCAGGGCAAGGCACGACCGTCTTATTCTTCCTGCTACCTGGTACATAAGTTCGGCCCGTCGCCGATCACTTCATTCTGCACACCCGACGTGCTTGCTGGCTCACACAGTCTCGCTCTCGAGTCTCGACTCTACCAACCTCCGTCTGCCCATCTTTCAAATCACTCCAACGCTCATCCACGATGGCGTCTTCCATCCACGAAGAGAAAGCTGCTTCCGCCGTCGAGCTCGACCATGCCACCGAAAGCAAACAAATCTCCATGGCCAAGCAGTCGGCCGAGGAGGAACACGACCTAAGCCTGCGCGAAGCGATCCGCCGCTATCCCCGGGCCGTCTTCTGGTCCGTCCTTGTCTCGACCTCGATCATCATGGAAGGGTACGACATCGTCCTCATCGGTTCCTTCTACGCCTCTCCGGCCTTCCGCCGGTACTACGGCGAGTTTCTTGAGCGTACCGGCACCTACGAGATCACAGCCGCATGGCAGGCTGGGCTCAGTAACGCCGTCAGCGTCGGAACGATCATCGGCGCCTTCGCCAACGGACACTTTACACACAAGTTCGGGTACCGCAAGGTTCTTCTCGCCTCCCTCGGGGCTATCTGCGGCTTCATCTTCATCTCCTTCTTCTCGCCCAATCTCCCCGTTCTCCTTGTGGGTCAGTTTCTTTGCGGCATCCCCTGGGGCGTCTTCGCCACTATGGCGCCGGCCTACGCCTCAGAGGTTTGCCCGATGGCCCTGCGTGGCTACTTGTCCGTCTACGTGAACCTCTGCTGGGCTCTGGGACAGCTTATTTCGGCCGGTGTGCAAGCCGGTTTCGTGAGCAACACCACACAGTGGGCGTACCGCATCCCCTTCGCTATCCAATGGGTCTGGCCTCTGCCCCTGTTCCTCGTACTGTGGTTCGCCCCCGAATCGCCATGGTACTTTGTCCGCACCGGTCAGTACCAAAAGGCCGAGCAGTCCGTGAGGCGCCTCAGCTCCGCGCTCCAGAAAACCCGGGCCAAGGAGACGGTGGCCATGATGATCCACACCAACGAGCTGGAAATGACCATGGACGAGGGTACTTCATATCTCGACTGCTTCAAGGGCGTCGACCGCCGCCGAACTGAGATCGCCTGCATGACGTTTGCCGCACAGCCTTTCTGCGGCTCCGTCCTAGGCGGAACGCCGACCTATTTTTTCGTCCGCGCCGGCTTGCCCGAAACCATCTCGTTCAACATGTCCGTCGGCGGTCTCGGAATCGCCTCTGTAGGAACCATCATCTCATGGTACCTTTTGGGAGCCTTCGGCCGTCGAACACTATACCTCTGGGGCCTGGGCCTGCTCACTGCCATACTCATGACTGTCGGATTCATCAGCGTAGGCGCAAACGACACGACTGGCGGCAACTACGCGCAGGCCGGCATGATGTTGGCATGGCTCGGTGTGTACTACCTGACCGTGGGCCCGATTTGCTACGCCATCATCTCGGAAGTATCCTCGACGCGCCTGCGAAACAAGAGCGTTTGCCTCAGCCGCATCGCGTACTACATTGCCCAGATCGTCACCAACGTCGTCAACCCGTACATGCTGAATCCAACGGCTGGTGACTGGGGCGGCAAGACTGCCTTTTTCTGGGGCGGTTGCGCCTTCGTTTTCTTTGTCTGGACCTTCTTTCGCCTCCCCGAGACAAAAGAGAGAACCTACGAGGAGCTGGATATTCTGTTTGATGCCAAGATCAAGGCTCGAGACTTTTCAAAGTATAAGGTCGACGCTTACGCGGAAGGCGACGAATCTTTGATCAAGCAGGGTTAGATTCAAAGGAGGAGATAGTGAGGTGGATTGGGCAACTTGTGGGCGGAGAGCAGGGACATGATTTTCGTCACGGTTTTAGTAATGAAGTTGAGATCCAATGCGTACCTCGGGCCCATGTACAGCTGCTATTCAACCATCGTGGACTGTTCCAGCCTACCATGCCCCATACTTCTTCCGGTGTCGATTGCCATTTTGACTTGACAGTGCTGAGGAAACAGCATTACGTTTACTCGATTTGTTCTTGCTGCAAGATGCCATTACCTCTAAGCGAACGAGTAAGAGTGCTTCCTCCACGGCAAACACCGCACGGGGTATGCCTTGCCGCCGCCAATGGCTGCTGCTCCTGTCTCCGAACAGGTTAGCTCTCCACCGGAGCTCATGAGGAGCACGACGATCTCCCCCACCGGACTCTGTGCCTTCCCTGTCCAGGCTCTGGAGAATCAAGATGCGGGACATCCAAACCCCTGGCCCCCTGTCTTAGCGCCCGAAACCCCGCATCCGGGGTAGGAACAACTTCCGACGACCGTTGATCATCGTCCGAAGCCGATGTGACTATTTTGACCATGCACGATGCAACATCAGAGGCGAAGGACCATGGTCACAGTGGACCAGGAAATATTAAAGCAAACCCACGGCGCATATTAAACAAAGGATATTATGAACGGCCTCTAGCAACGATTCTTCATCCTCGAGGTGCTTTCTTCAACAATGACCTATTTCAAGCTTTTCGCCCTCTCAGCGATCATGGTTCATGGAGCCACAGCCTTTGCCGTTGAAAAACGTCAGGGTCAAGTTGCTGGCACTGCCACCGTCAACCTCGCTCAGCCATCCGGAGCCCCCGCTCACCTGGCATCGGGAATTATCTATGGTTTTCCTGACAACACGGATGGGACTGCGAACAATGACATACCCGATGACCTGGTCCGTGGAATGGGATTGAACTACTGCCGAGCTGGCGGAGCCCAACTCCCTGACGGATCCCTCGGCTGGGTTTCCGGCCAGTACGAGGTGTGTGAAGGAACCCTGAGTTCTTCGAAACCTAGGTACTGACAACTGATCCCTCCAGGGACGATGGCTATCCACGCTGTCCAACTACCGCACCACGCGCCGGTACAATGGACGCTTCACACTGCTGATGCACGACCTCTGGGGCGCCGATAGTCTCCAAGGGGACGGGTTCCATTGGCCTGGGGATAATGGCAACTGGTCGCTCTATGACAGCTTCCTGGACAGAGTCTTTTCGGACATCAAGGCGAACGACGCTACTGAGGGCCTCGACATCGACATTTGGAACGAGCCTGACCTTGGTATTTTCTGGGGCACCTCGCAGGACCAGTATCTCGCAACCTGGAACCGCACGTATCACAGGATCCGGTGAGAGCCAGTTCCAAGGACGATCGCCACTGCCGATGAAGCTGACACGTGCCCTGCCAGACAAGACTTGCCCGACGTTCGCATCAGCGGCCCATCATCGTCCGAGCCCGCAACATCGGGAAGTCAGTGGTGGCAGAAATACATGGTTTACATTGCGCAAAACAACGTCATCCCCGATATCTATAGTTGGCACCTTCTCTTGACGAACCGAAACCTTCGGGAATCCCTAGAGCAGTTTAACCTGCTGCGCCAGCAGAACAATCTGCCCCAGAGGGAGGTTGTGATCAACGAGCACGCCTCCTGGGAGTGGGATGAGCAGTCTCCAGCCGGCGGGGCCTTTTACATCTCCCAGTTGGAGCGTCACAATATTCACGGCCTCCGCGCCAACTGGGGCAGCGCATCGAAGCTGCACGACCTCCTGGCGAACCTTCTCGTGAAGAACGCCACCACCGGCGGGTACTCAACCACGGGGGAGTGGCACGTTTACGACTACTATGTCCATGAGATGACGGGTCAGCGCGTCGCCACCACCCCCTCCTCCGACGAGCTCTTCGAGGTCTACGCTACCCGTTCCTCCACCCTGGGCTCCGTCAAGGTACTTGCAGCAGTGCGCCCCATCGCAGGGCTGAGAACCTATGACATCACCATCACGGGGCTTTCGGCGGTCGGTCATACGGGCAACCGGGTCAAGATTCAGACGAGGAGATTCGACGGACCATCCGTGTCTACGGAAATCAATGGGTCTGTCGATCTAGGGGTTTACGAACACGAAGTGGTTGATGATAAGGTAAGAGAGTCTTTTCGTCCTCTGGAATTCCGTTGCAGTTGCTTTAACATGGAAATCTAGGTTACCTTCTGGGTCCGACCTGACGTTCGCACTAATGCCTTTGCTTTTGAGCTTGTGCAGTGATTCTCTGGCCGTGCTGGTGCATCTCTGTGCGCCGGAGTACGGTAGATGGACCAGGATTTTTCATGATGGCCGCTCTGGTTGAACCAATCGAAAGCTCTACCTACGTACCTAGATACCTATCTAGTGAAGAAGAAGATGCCGTTCTTCTCGAGAATGTCCCGTTGATGATGCCTGTCTCGAGCCCACCACACCTTGTTCCTGGCTTAAAGCGGCATAAGTCTGTGGAACGTGGTGCAACGGACGCTGTGTCACCTTCTCGTGCGGCTGAAGAGCATGCGGCTGGTATCAATACGAACGGGACACGACTGGTCAGTTTTTGTTTGTTTTTTACATTTCGGTGAAGTGCCAAGCTCGTCAATGATTGGCGAAAACCCTCTTTCGCAGAAAGCCAACATATACAAGACATCGCCCACATCTGTGTGTAAATTCGACACAACTTTTGGTTACCCCTATTCTTGTTCTCTTTCTCAAACGTGGCCTTCCGACACATTCGTCTGCTCCAGATCCTCCCACTGTTGTTCCGACCAGTGTACAAGGACGACACTTTGGCTCTGTCCTGGCTAGCATTATCATTCGTTTCAGTCAACCAGTCCACACGATGAACACGGCGTCAGGCTCCAGCGGGAGTCAGGCAGGTTCCGAGGAAAGCCCATCCACCAGCAGTACCGTAGTCGAGATGCTTCATCTCCTCGAGAGAATGGACAATCTCCTGATTACTTCGTGTCGAGAAGCACGGACAATCCTCGGCAACCCAGAAACATTCCCTGTCACATATGATGACTTCCTCTTGCTGGCCGACGCTAAACGTCCGTATCAAGACGCCCACTACAGCCAGAAAGAAGTTAATATATACCTCCTCAGGCTGCGAGCCCTTGACGAGACCTGGGAGAATGTCTGCCGTGGCATTTTGCGCCATTTCCAACACGATTCAGCCCAAGCAGGAGAATGGCGTCTGTGGCTAGGGTATGTTGAGCGTGCTGGGGGCCTGGCGTGGCAAAAGGCACTCAACGCTGCGTACTTCATCTCGATGATGCAAGAGAACAAGCTAGCCATGATGAACGGCTTGATCCACAAGTTCGCCGTGGTAGACGGGGTTCTGGACGAGATCCATCGAGAACTCTATGGCAATGAGAGAGAGGTGCGATTCTCGGTTGAGCTGAGGGATTCTATGTAAGTCGAGCCGTTCCATGGATACTTTAGGTTTGGCCTGACATCTGCCCAGACAAGCAGTAATCGCTATCATGGAGCAGGGAAGCGAGCTCACAGCTGAGACGTTATTACAATTCAAGACCGCCATCCGCCTGCAGAGAGCGGCCGCAGAGGCTCAAGGGGCAGGCACGCACCAGAAGCCTACTGCTAGTGATCCTAGCCAGCCTGTGGAAGACAATCACTATGGGGTTGACGGTCAAGCGACGTCAATGTTCACTTAAGAGCAGTGAAGCCGACGCTTCCCGTCAGGTAAGTCATACACATCAATATCAACGCTCAAGTCCACAGAGCAGTATAGCTGACTTTGCCCATGACAGTACGACCCCACAGTCCCAATATTGGTCTTCAATCTCAGCATCGCGGCGGGTGCCTCAACTGGACATACCTGCACGCTGGCAGATCAAAGTGTCCCCCCCACCCACGATGCTGATTTCTGGCCCCTCCTTCAGTCCAGCATTCTGCAGCTGGCTGGAATGACACAAATCATGTTCTGTGGTTCTCTAAAGGCTCCTCATGAGGGTTTGGAGCTCCCTCTTTCTTCCCAGCCGGGGTCTCTGGTCTTTCATGTCACCTATGCTGTATCTTACTGTTCCCAAATGGTTCGACAGGGCGGTTGCGTACGTGAGCGGCGTGATCCAGGCGTGCATCGTGCTCGAGGCAATGTTCTTGCGCACTGGGCCGTTAAATGGAACGAAGCCGAAGAGAAGGCCAGCTAGATTGTATTCTTCCAGAGTTATATTTGTACACAGACGTATCTGCAATGATAATACTGGGGAACTAGAAAGTCTGCCTCAACCACCTCCTCAAGAGCCATCGGTATGAGGCCCAACTCTCATGGTGTAGGAAAGCAACCCCAGACAGGTGGCAAACACTTGAGAGGACGAATCTCGGAACAAAAAAAGCGAACTGTGGATCGTATTCCCTTCTCATTCTCAGGGGTTCGTGAGGTACATGATCAATCCCAGATCACCGACGCATCACTAACCATATTCCGTTTGCCAGTGCGGCAAGGGACAAAACTGCGTTGGCGGCTCCTGCAAGACGCCGGATCCTCCATGTGCGTTTGGCCTATCCCGGTGCGGGACGGCCTGCGTCTCCAAGCTCCTAGACCCAAACAACTACGGCAGCTACGGGAGGGCTGTAAGTAGCAAATAACTTTCCTCGTAATCTAGCTAGAGGCCAGTCATACTAACTACGCGACTAACCACGTCTTCGCTAAGTAAGGTCTCTACCGCTACTATATTAACCCTATAGGCCGCGATAGTCTCTAGCCCTACTAATAATATTATAAATCTAACTCTATTACCTATAACGGAAACTCTAACGATAACCCTTCTACTATCTACCGTACCCTAGATAGTAAGCGGTATATCTATAGCGAGTACTTATATTTTATTATAGAATGAGAGTCCCTATAGGCGGCTCTAGGGGGCTCGTATATACTACGATACGTAGTCGCCCGCGTAACGCGGGCTCCGCGTAGCCCCTATAAGGTAACGTAGGTAGTAGCTTAGGTATAGAGTACCTAAGCTATTAGATCTTTTAGCGTAACGGTACTACCCCCGTTACTCTTATAAGTATTTAGGTACTCTTTAAGTCCCGTAGTAGAGGCGGTAGGTTTAATTCCTATCCGTATTAAACGTTTTACGTTAAAGCTCCTATCGTAGATCCGCCTATTTCATTAGCGCGCGTAGCCTACGAGGTACGCGCGACCCTTAAGTAGTATAGCCCCGAAGAGGCGTAGCCCTACGTAGCGCGCGGAGAGGCGGTAAGGTAGGCGAGCGGTAGAAACGGCGGAGGGGCTTACGGTCGCTTACGTAACCTAATAAGTATTTACTACCCGTCCTCGTATAGCGGGGTAGAACGCGCCGCCTAGGTAGGCGGGCTACCCGGGGGTCTACGTTATATAGTACGATTAGATAGTACGATAGGCGGTTAGGATACTATACTACCTAATCGAGGGGTATATATAGACCTAGTAACTTATCGGCGACCGGGCGTAATACGCTACGTAATTAGTTTAATCGGTTTAACCCCTAAGATAGGCGCTTTAACGGCCTTAGAGCCTAAGGCCCTAAAGGGGGGAGATAGTTATTATAGAATATAAGCCCCTATAGAGAGCTCTACGGGGCTCGTACATACTACGATAGGTAGTCGTCCGCGTAATATAGGCTCCGCGTAGCCCCTATAAGGTAACGTAGGTAGTAGCTTAGGTATAGAGTACTTAAACTATTAGATCTTTTAGCGTAACGGTACTACCCCCGTTACTCTTATATATTTAAACCCCGTACTTAAGTATATCGTCGAGTTTACTACTAAGGCCTATAGGAGCTCCTATCTATTACGTACGCCGTCTAGCTTAAGGCGCTAAAGTAGAGTATACTTCTTAGTACGTAGGTTATTCCTAGTATAGGCCCGGCGGTATAAACGGTTAAGACTATTATAAGGAGTATAAAGCTTACGGATAAGCTTAGTAGAAAGTATAGGTAGACTAACTTTATTAAGAATACCTATTATATTAATAACTAGGACTTTAATATTAGTATAGCCTTTAATATTTTCCAGGGCGGGTCGGAGTAAGCTTAGTAGCGGACATTCGGGATAGGGTTTAATCTTGGCTGGTAGTATTGTAGGCGTTTGGTCGGAAAGAATTGGGTTAGAGCCTTAGGAGCCGTTATAGAATAACGATTAAGTTATTCAAAAGTCGAGTATCGCTTCCACTTCAATCTCGGCGGTCTCTTGGATGGCCCAGTGCGACATCCGCTAGATGGCAGCCCGAGTGGTGATGGATTATGTACCGTAGTAGGTCCGACTTTATACCGATATGTGGAATGTTGTTATAGACCCCGAGGAGTGAGTGGTTTGAAGAGCGATACTTTTACGCTACTTCGTAGCCGCCCTCGTCGCCGACGAGTATGCTGTACGGGTGTCAGAATAAGGGGGAACTAGAGGGAGCATAGTCCGAGTCGACAGCGGAGACTTCCCCGTCGCGCGATGGAAAGTCAAGACGCGCTAACCACTGCTGCATCTTTGTCTCGTGTGAAGCAGTGCTGGAAATCATCGGGCAGTCACGAAATACAGATGCCTGGGGCGACCGCCGTTGCCTAGCTACCTACCTACTAATAATTTCCAGGGAATCAAACAACAAGGCATCCAATCTGGAGTGGTACGACACGGGTGCTGGCATCGCTTTCTCCCCAGCCCTGGTAGCGTAGCACGCTATAAAGCGAGATGACACTCCAGATCCCGTCCCCACAGACTGGCCGCGAGTTTGCTGACGAGTCGGACGGCCCGGACGACGGGGGACACGACGTGGACGGGAGTTCAAGCGGGTTATGGAACGGTCTAATCGGAGGAGGAAAGGCCCCATCGCGACTTGAAACCGATTCATTGGGCTTGCCTATGAGATGAACGTGCTTCATATCTTCTGCTTTCCTTTTCATGCTGTGCAAAGCTTGCCTCTGTTCGCCCGGAGTGTCGCCCGACCCAGCTTTGCTTGGTCTCTCCAGCTTTGGCACGTCCAGCATCGGGATGTACCTAGTTAGGTGATGTCAAACCCCTAAGCTGGACTGCCGCGGCCCCACACAGTTCCCCGCCAACTGCCGTGCCAGCCCCCGCGACCAACTGGGGGCCCTCATCGGTCCAGGTCAAGCTTCGGCACTGTCTTCCAGTTCTTTCGCCAGGCCTATAAATATTGCGCACCTCAGACGGCACCAGATCCCACTGGCTGTGTCGCGTGAGAGAACCTAGTAGGCGGGCTGAATACAGCGACGCCCGGTTAGCATGACGCCTGCCAATTCTAATCCGATCCCTTTTTTCAATCCGCGCATCGGCGATTTTGGCCCGGCTCACGACATTGATTCCCCCATTGAATCGCACTGTTTTTCAGAGGACCTTGGAATGAAGTCTCGTCTTATCCGGCGGGCAATCCAATCTGCCTTGGGAAGTTGGGTTAATTGCAATAATAAGCGCCGAGGTTGTACTCGCAGACTCCGCCCCTAACACTGCACCGTGCCGTGCCGCGCCCCCTTTTCCGCAGCGGTCCCCTGTCGGCGACAAAACTTAGCTTACGATAATCTTCCTGCTTTTTAGCTCCGGGGAACTACGACTCCTTCTTAAGTCCCTATATATTCGACGTTAAAACAGACTTAAGAGTAGAGAAATAAGTAATCTAGTGATTTATCCGACTCCGGCTAATTTAGCCTGTTTAACCTCTTTTTACTACTATTTTTAAATATTATTAGCCTTAGATAACTTTTAGTATTCTAGTATATCTTAGGTGGTACTTAGCGTTATAACCTCCGCGTCTTAGCGAGGCTCGATTTTCTCGCGATACCTATAAGAAGTATCTCGTACCTGCCCGATATAGTATATATCTATCGTCGCCGAGTAGATTTATACGTAATACTAGAATACCTTCCATCCGAGTAAGATATTACTAAGATATAAGAAAAGGTAGATCTCGGATAAACGAGAAGAGGTAAGAGGACGTTATAGAAGGCTAGTTCTGTTTACTCTAGACGATAATATAAAGAGAGATTATTACTATCGTATTTATCCTACTTTATTCTATAAGTATTAATACCTCTACCTTCTAAGTAATACCTTTAACTAAGTGATTTTAGAGCTAGATCTTCTTCCCTCGACCTAAGAGACCTACTTACCCCCTCTAGCTATTACTATAAACCTATCTATCGTTATCGCTACCCCTCTCCTCGCCGCCGCCGGCGTCGATACTAGCCTCTCCCGATACCGCATAGCCTATCACGGCGGCCCCGCCGCTATAAACCGCTTCTACCGCCTACTTATCGTCTCCTTCCCCGCTAAGGCCATCTACTAGGCCGCCTTAGCTACCCTACGTACCTCTACTAGCCGTACTATCTACTATAACTTTTACTACGCCCGCTAGGGCCGTAAGCGTAGCGTCGACCCCGAGGACTTAGAGTTTAACTCTTACGACGATAAGGAGTTTAAGACCGAAGAGGAGTATAAGTAGTACCTTAACGAGATCTTTGGGGGAGAGGAGCCCGCTAAGACTGAGGAGGTTCCTGAGGCTACTCCTACTACTAAGGCCTAGGGATCACGATGCGTGTTGGGGGTGTCTGGAGAGTTATTCATTGGTCCTCGCTGAGCCTCTTTGGTCAAAGTATAGTCTCAAGAGTTGATTATTGAGTCGAGGCTTGGGGTTCGAGTCCCCGTTAAGGTTGAGTTATGTCTAGGCAAATGATTTTGTCTGCAGCCGGTGTGGACTTCCATGGGTCGAGACCCAAACATGACCATGTCATTCGTTTTCATTTTATTCATTTTTATTTAAAAAAAATCAAAGCTTATGCATGCTTTACACCTTGGGTGTTGGGGTGAGCTGTAGTGATACGTCGGTGGAATAACTTCGATAGTAGGTAGTTATTAATTTGTCGGAGCTAGCGATAGTTTTGTGGTCATTGCTGCTTCCGAGGCCTATGGTTTATGGCAATCTCGGACAGAAATAGGATATATCTTTAAGCGAAGTGGCATTTCCATTTTATTTGGAGTGCTAGGACGACCAGCTAGCTTCAGTCGCCCCAGACCTGATATCTAAGAGTAGAGAGGCTGCACCTTGCCGTCAATAGATTGTTGGGCAAACTCCTCCAGGCTGGTGGTGACCAAGTCTGGATACAGCTTCTTCGCATCCAGGTATCCGAGATACTCGGCATATTCTGGAGTATTCTCCTCACGAATGAACATGATATCCCAGTATTTACACTTGACAATATGAAAATAGTCGATCGAGTTCGGCCGCATGGCCTCGTGCTTGTTGGCCGATGAATCGGCGGCCACTTCCTCCTTCGAGACCTGGAGACGGAACGGCTTAGCGAGATGAGTCAGGGCAGAGATATTTGCTTCAGACTCACATAGACTCTCGGGAGTGTTTCTCCGCTGACCTTTTCCATGATGTTGTAGATCTCGTTGGTGCTACACACTTCAGTGTAGGCAAGGACCTTCTTGTTCAGGGTGCGAGGGTCAACAATGATGCGGGCCACCCATTTTCCGATGTCTCTGACATCAACCCACGTCGTAGGCTGGTTCCCATCTCCGACAATGCGGTCAAAGGTAACGGGCGAGACGGAGTTGTTTCGTCCTGATGGGAGGTGAGGAAATGCGATTTGTGCCCAGTAACCAACATCAATGGCTGTGTAAGGAATATGGGCCGCCTTGACGCGATCGAGTATGACTTCTTTCTGCAGGTAGGCGAGTGTTGTCAGCTTGAGAACTCAACTGCCAGCGAGACTCATTGTCGGAACCAGATTGCAACCTACCTCGTCAGCGACGTTAAACACGCCGGGAGCTTGAACCATGGCCCAGTTCGATGGCACAAATCGTTTGACACCGGCAATCTTGACCGCGTCGATGAGAGTGTGCTGTCGAGCCAAGTTGTCCGTGTTGATAGCCGAGATCAAGACGTCGAAACCCTTGATGGCTTCAGCTATCTCGTCCGTCGTGGCATCCAAGTCAATAGGCGAGACTTTGGCGCCCTTGCCGACCATGGCAAGAATTTGCTTATGCTGCATGGACGAAGCACGAGCGAGCAGGGTGACCTCCTGGAGGCACATAGAGTTCGTCAGTCTGGACTCTTCACTCCCGTAAATGGTTGGGCCACTGACAAACTATTGGTCCGAGTTCAAGAGGCCGTGGCCGATGGACCTGCCGGTTTGGCCGGTGGCGCCGATAATCGCGACCTTCATTGTTGGAGGATGGAAGACGCTGTTGGCCAGGTAGCTAGGTCGGTGTGATGAGAGTATTACAAGAGAAAAGTTGTGAGGATGTGTAACGGCCCCTTATATTCTTATTTCACCTGCGGACTTTGCATTAGTCGGACCCCGAGACGAGTAAATTCCACGTCACGTCCTAGACAGCTGGCCAAGTCCGCTGGCCAAATCCCCTGTGATATGAAGTCATAACTCCGCAAAAGTCCGCATTTACTCCGGTCTTGACGGGGAAATTGTACTCCAGTAAGGAGTGACACACCCATCTACGCAGGCATTGCTCGGAGAATCACAGCCTGACTACTCGGCCCATCTTGGCCCAATAAAACGGAAAGGCACAGACTCGCAGCGGACTAAAGACTCGCTGAATCATGGGCGAGTTCCCCGTCCGCACATGTCGACGGTAGAACGGCCTGACTCAACTCTTCGGTGCGCGATTCAACCGCCCTGTGTATTTTTTAATGCGGAATCATTTTGAACAAACCATGAGCTTTCGGATCCTACAGAAGAACTCGCCGTCGTCAGGTTCTACGAGTTTCAGCGCGCTCCGATTCATGACCTTCTAGGGCCTTTCGCAGGCTCGTCCCTGTCGAGTCACGTCAATGCACCCCGCGGATGAATTTGTGGCTGTTTTCCGGTGTTCGGGCTGGTACTCAATGTCCGCTAGCCGGCGGGATTTATTCATCTTCGCCGGCCCCGTTCTACCGGGCAGATACAACCTTCTCCCGTAGAACTAAGTATCTTAATTGGCTTTAGTATATTATAGTTATATAGACCTCGATTAATTCTTAAGACGAAGCTAGTAATATCGGGGCCGGAGTTTATATATAAATTCCGTCCCCGATAATACCGAAACGTATCTCTTATGAAACACGCTAGGACTAGACGATATACTAGTGGCTAGTAACTACTACGATATAACTCTAAAGTAAGTGGACGGGGGCCGGTTAATCTCGACTGACTCTGGATAAGAGCGGGGTTTTATCAGGCATAACTTACCCTTCGTTCGGGACCGGAGGAATAACATCGTGAACGGGTAACAAACCCTGCGTTAACATCCATATTTTAAGTAACACGATAGCCGAAACTCCCTCGTCGTCTACCGGTATTAGGTAATCACGCCTATTATCGCCATGGATATAAATGCTTTAGTTTTCATCTATAAGATCCCCGACAGAAGCTTCTAAACCCAGCCGGAGGATAGAGTACGATTCTACCTATATAGGAGAAAATATATATTTCTACGAGAGCCTAGAGGCCCGTACTATACTAGTTCACCTCGACTAGCCACGAGCTTTAGGTAGCTAGCTATTATAGTCCTATATAGAAGAAAGCCTTAGTATTTAAGGTTTATATTATTTATCTTAGTATAATATAGATACGAAGTAATCTTTCACTATTAATCTAAGTAGCGTCGTTATATTTTATATATTCCGGTAAGACTAAAGGGAAGCTATATCTACGTATAGCCTTAGCTATCTTAGCGCTAGTTATCTTCGACGATTACTAGGTAATTATAGCGTACGTAGATTAAGATAAAGATTTTTATTATAATATATAGATCTTATCGGGTCTTAATATAAGTATTTCTTCTTTCTATAAAATACTATTAGATACCTATTCTCTCTATATATTATCCCCTCTAATTTACTCTTTATCGCGATCTATAAGATATAACTAACTATCTCCTCGGCGGAGCTATATTCTTTATCTAGGTCCTCGCTATTATTAGTAGCCTAACTACTCTATAGCTACCGGCCTAAGATAACTTTTAGGGTTAAAGGCCGATCCCCTCGACTAGATATTCGCTAAGCTACTTCTTACTATTACGGGCGTTACCGGTTACTATACTAATATTCTACTTAGTCTTTTAATTATACCGGTCTCGAGGAATAACTTACTCGGCTAGCCTTTTCGATCTACTAAAGCTCCCTACTCTTTATATATAAGATAATTTCTTACTTCTTTATAATTACTATAACTACGTATAGTATTATATATATCCTAAATTTTAAAATAAAGACCCGAAATACCCTAAAAGTATCTTTTATCTAATAGAAATAGTTCTATACTATAGATAGTAGTAGCGAGGATAACGTAGCTAAAGAAGAGGCCTTTACTATTAGTAACTCGGTATTAACCCTCTCTAAGAGCGAGAAACTTAGTAGCTAGTTTTCTATAACTAAATATACTAATATCGCTACCCTTCTTCCTATTTTCTTAATTATTATTATCTCTATTTCTTAGATCTAAAGATACTACTATAACCTCTTTTACTATAGTTATATTATTCTAGGTACTATTAGTTTTATAGTATTATATATTTACGTAAGTATAGACTTCTACTTCCCTATTCTAGGGCTCCTCCTATAGTTTATAGATTTATTCCGGTAGTTCTTCTATAGTAAAACTAACAATCTCTCTAGAAAGGTACCCGCTACTTTAGAGAAAGTAGATAACGATTAGATAAGAATTGCTCTCCCGAAATCGAATAAGGCTAAGGTAGTAAGAGAGAAGTAATTATCCTCTATATAACTACTTTCCTACTACTATATTAACTTCCTAACTATTAGTAAGCTATAAAACTATA
The DNA here is from genome assembly GCA_014635975.1 of Plectosphaerella sp. P0831. NCBI lineage: Eukaryota > Fungi > Ascomycota > Sordariomycetes > Glomerellales > Plectosphaerellaceae > Plectosphaerella > Plectosphaerella sp. P0831. The sequence goes on along the minus strand of JACAFV010000203.1, from coordinate 29,340 downwards.
TATTTACCGCTATAGTTCCTAGCGAAACTAAACCTAAGCCGGTCTTCCTCCTATAGTACGCTATAAGTAAGAAAGAAAAGGCTTTAAGTAAGGAAAGGATCTAAAAGCTTAGAGACTTTATTCCTAGCCTTATAAATATTCGACGTCTAGAGGTTTAGGTAGAAAGGCCCTAACCTATTAACGATACCGGCTTCCGAACCGCTTCTTATCTTATCTATATCGTAGGCGGTACCGGAATTACCGGCGCTTATAGCCTTATCTACTAGTAGCTAGGTATAGTCTCAACCGCCTCCCGGTTTACCTTAATCTAGACTATATAATATCGAGAGTAGTCGGGATTCCGAAATAGAGAGAGCTCGAAGAGATAGTATAGTTACTACCGAATATATAAGTAACTATATACATTAGCTTAGAAAACGGACGATTAGATACGTTATAGGCCCTCTAGTAGGCGCTTAGCTATAGTCTATAGATAGACGCGCCCCGACTAAAGGTAATACTTAAGTATATAGCTCGGGGCCGGCTACGCTTCTAAGCGCTACTAGCGAGTATACGTCGGAGTAAGGAAAGACATTCGTATAAGTAAGCGAGGTCGGGAGATTACGGGACAGGCGGTACGGGATATCTCCTGGTATATTGCCAGGTGGGGAGTTTAAGCGGAGACGGGACGCCTTGTACCTGATGTTACTAGTAACTCCCAGATCATGTGAGCCCGGGAAAGGAGAGAGCTCCGAATGTTACGGGTAGAGGCGAATGTGGTTGTAGGCCCGACCAGTAAATCACGAATCTTGTAGAACCGCGACACCTCCACCATTCACATACGACCATACCCACTGGAAAATTCGGGATCCCGTCCGCTCTCCCATAGACAAGCCAGTGAGGGCTGGATTAGTAGTTGGGTCGGTGACGACCAGCGAATNCCCACTGGAAAATTCGGGATCCCGTCCGCTCTCCCATAGACAAGCCAGTGAGGGCTGGATTAGTAGTTGGGTCGGTGACGACCAGCGAATACCCGGTGTTGTATGTGTTTTTTGGTGTTTTGCCGGTTATCGGAGCATGCCGATTTGGAAGGTTACTGGTAGCTGTTCTGCTGCCGCGAATTGCTCCGCTCTCTCCATGTTGGCCTCCTAGAATCACTGGACTGTGTAACAAGTCTATCGATGAGTAATAATCATATATGTGTTCACATCTTGAAAAGTGGCAGACTGTGTTGCGCCTGGTCACGTTTCGAGCCTGCTGTTCTAGCCATTGCGATCGAAGGGGAAGTGCGAATCGGTATAGCGACTCCGGGAAAAAGCGTGTTGCCGTGTATACACACTGGTAACCCATTATGTGTACATCCGCGCCACGAGAAGTCTCAAGTCCTTTTCACATGTCGTATGATCCGGTGCGAGGTGTCTATCCAGCACTATCGTGATACGGGAGTCCAGGCACATCTATAGCTCGTGATAATATCAATAGAGACAAATTCAATAATAAATCCCTAATTCTTCTTACCTGACTTATCGGCAAAGCTGACTCTGTCGCAGCCGTGGATTTTGGGGCAACGAAACGACGTTGGAGTTGAGGGGTGACAATCGGCACTGCTTTTCAAATCAAAAGCGTTGACGGACTGTCACTGACTGGTTTCCCTCACCGGGTGAAATCACCACTGCTCACTCGGGGAGAGAAAACAAGAATTTCCGCGAACCGCAAACCACCAGCCGTAATACTCCACTGTCTTCTGCCCGTATCCCATGTGTGTGTCCCCCGTCCATGTAGAAAGCAAAAGTGCAAAAGATTATTTCCGGAACGGGGAATTGAACCCCGAGCCTGTCGGCGCTCTGCATGAGAGCGACAAATGTTGACCATTACACCATTCCGGATTGATGTCNTCCGGAACGGGGAATTGAACCCCGAGCCTGTCGGCGCTCTGCATGAGAGCGACAAATGTTGACCATTACACCATTCCGGATTGATGTCAGTGCTTTCCTCCTCTCAGTCCAAGGCTCCTCTTCATCCCTCCCGATCACGACCCCCTCACCTCGTCCGTCATGCTTCCATTACAATCATCATTGTTTGAACCCCTCCCTATGCCTAAATGAAGTACGCTCATCACCAGAAAGACCACCAAAAAGACACATCCCCTCCTCTACGCTAACGCTCCCCTCCAAAGATCACTGCTCCGCCAGCCCCGGGTATCAGACAATTCCAGTAAAACGCCACCTCACTGCACCCTGCCACCGTCGAGTCCATCCTCTCGGTACCTTTGTACTTTTTCCGCACCCATCGCCCATCATCTCATGTCAGCGTCAGCAACCGAATCACGCCCCCGGCTGCTCATGGCCACCCCACAACAACATCGGCCACTGCTGCGTCGCCATGTCCGGCGCCATCGTCGTTGCCGGCACGTGAAGATCGCGGCCCATGGTCATGAGCGCGTTCGCGCCGTATTGCTCCTGGTTCCCGGCGATGGCCGTCGCCCATTCCTGCCAATGTGAGCCCTGCGCGTTGTGCCGCCAGTAGAACTGGTCCGCCGCCGGTACTGACGACGGCTCGACGTGCTGCGACGCCGCCTGAGACGGGAAGTCGATTAGCTGCGGCGCGGGGTTGACGCCGCCCTGCACGTCTGACGGGTCCGGTCCACCACCGCCGCCTGCTTGCGGCTGCGGCCCCGCCGAGTACATGTAGCTGTTGCTGGGCTCGTATGATGGTGGCGCATACGCGAGGGTGGGATATGGTGTGCTGGTCGTGTGTTGAGGCGCGGGCTCGCTGTAGTACGTCTGAGGTGTATGACTGATGCCGCCGCCGTGTCCGCCGACGCTGCTGCCGCTGCTTGAGGAGCCTCGCCCACGATTGAGCGCAGGGGGGGCTGGTGGTGGCGCTGGCGGAGGGTACCCCCTGCCGACCTTTGGCTGTGGTGCCGAAGACGCGCCGGGTTCCCGCTTGATCTTTGGCGTCGGTTCCGTCGTTATGGGTGCCGACCGACTCTTCCTGTGAATGCTGTCCTTCTCGATGGACCGTATTGTGCGCTCCACGATGGCCTCCAGCTTGGCGTGGATCTGTCTGCTCGAACCTGTGAATTGTTAGCTGGTGCAACAAGAAGCCATGGAAATGTCGCTACTGACCGAGGAGGGAGGCGCCGGAGGCAATGACCTTCATCCAATCCTCCATGTCCTTCTCCAGTGACTTGATGTCGTCGGATGTGGCTGTGGACCGCCGCTCCCAGTGCGCTACTAAGGTCGAGAACATGGACGCAACGTAGACCGAGACAGAGTACCACGTCGTATCCAGCGCGTTGATGTCGGACAGCACCTTGAACACCTTGAGAAGCTCTGCGGCAGTCTCTTCGCAGATGCGAGAGTTCTCCGCGCACAGCTCACGATCGTTGGTCCGGGCCACCGACGGATGCCGCAACGAGAGCCGGTAGTCCAGCTCCATGACCTGCACGTACATTGGGTGAATCTGCATTTCGCTCTGCGGGAACTCTGCTGAGCTCGATCGATACGACTCGGGCAGCTCCTCTCTCCAAAGCTGGAGCTGACGCTCGAGATACCTGATAACGTCAGGATACCTGTTGGGGCTTTGTCTGACGCTGTAAATGTTCGAGTACATGTCAATCATGAGTGGCGTTAACCGGAAACCGGCGAGACCTGGGTGAATCGTGCAGTGACCCTTGTGTGTCGTGTCGACGTCCTCGTCGGTGAGCAGCTCATCGGCCATGGCCTCCGGGAACTCAATGTCGTACTCATCCACGGTGATGGGCATGGGACGGCCGAGGCGCCCGTCGACCGTCACCACAATAGCTAGAATGGTCCAGAAAGTGCGTTTCCTAATCTCGTTCTTGAGGTTCGTCGTGCCGGGAGGATGCTTGGATGATCTGTGGAGGCCGATATCAATGGCGTAACGCAGCGCATGGTGTCCCACGATGGAACTGCATCCAGGCTTGGGGAAGCTGCGGCAGTACACGGCAATCAGAGCCATGGCTTGGACAGCTTCGACCGTCTTGGCGACGGTGAGCTCAAAGAAGTTGCTCAGCGCAAAGTGGTAGTGCAGGTTGGATCGCTCGTTGTCGTCGTGGGAGCCCTGGCCCGGATTCCGCACAGCCTTTTGGCCATAGATGAACGCCATGACCATGTGGGCGACGACCTGCTCGGGGACTGTGGGCCGGAACGTCTCATCGTCATACATCCTGTTAAGCTGCGCCCTCGTTAGCTCTCGACTCGTCCTTGAAGTGTTGGCTCATCTTACCAAGTTGAGCATAGTCGGCTTGTGCAGGCATGGAAGGAAAGGCCCCATGATGGAAAAGTACCACTCGGCGTACTGCAGTCCCTCGCTCCTAGGAGGCAGCTGGACCGTGGGTTGGGGATTGACCCTATGCACAGACTGCCAGAAGGAGCGGATTGACTTGTTGTACAGCGGCACCGACCCTTGATCGCTTGGTATCGGCTCGTCAATGTCGGCGCAGTCAAAGGAGGTGACATCGATGGTAGCGCCGAGAATTGATAGCTGGGAGCCGTTGATGGAGCTCATGGGGCCGTTGTCAATGCCGACGCCGAGGTGCCGGTCGGCGGGGCGCGAGTCGGACATGGACTTGGTGATCCGCGGCGGCATTGCAACGTCGGAATCTTGCTGTGTAGACGACCAGGAGCCATTGGCTTGTGGCCAAAAATCTTGACTGTTGGTCTCCGGAACAGACTGCTCGGGGTTGTTGCAGTCATACGATGCCGGGACCGCGCGTCCATTGCGCGGGCGTTTCTGCGTGTACGGCTTCACCTCGATACCGTTGTTGGCCAGCATCTTCTCCAGCGCCTTGATGTGGTCGCTCATTTCTTCCTGCTTGCGCTCGAGCTCGCGCAGGTAGCCCCTCTTCTCCGTCCGTCCGGTGACGCGATCGGTGACGAAACAGTCGAGGTTCTGCTGAATGCAATGGGAGCAGCCGTCGGGCAGGGCATCGCATTTGATCTTGCGGACCTATTGCACAGATGAGACGTCAGCGGGCCCTTGACCCGGCGATTTAGAAGTCGCGGGGACAGGCGCAGGGGCCGCGTACCTTGCAGCGATCACAGGCCTGGCCGGTTCTTGAGTACTGGCTCAGGCGGTTCTTCACCTGCGTGGAGAAGTCCGAGTTCATGTCGTTGGCGGGGTTCCGCGGAAGCTTCATCTTGGCGCCATGGATGGCAAGCTCGAGCTCCTCACCCGTGTCAACGGGAAACGCCTCCTGGCTTGGTCGTTTGGGTGGCATGGCTGGCGGTTATGCCTGTAGCGGCAACGGTTGTGGTAATGGCGGCGATGCTGCTGCAATGCGAAGGACCAAAACAAGGACGTGCCGCCGAAGCGACCTGACCTATACAGAGGCTCGTCGTGTATGCCCAATGGTGGGAGCCCCTCAAGCCAAGGCGATAGGTCGCAGCAGTCCAGAGGCAGTCGGCGAGCAAATCAGTCACGGCGTGGCAGCGAGGCACGCGGTGACAGAGGGACGTCGGAGTTGTTGGTGATGTGGTGGAGTCGACGAGACGGCCGCCATGGAAGCGCAAAAGGTTTACTGTGCTATTGTTGGGCAGAGATGAGCGACTTGGGCGAGACAAGACAAGGGCTAGGCCAGCTCGTGGTTGCAGAGGCCAGACGCCGGGAGAAGAACGAGATGAGACAAAGGCGGTCGGTCGGTCGGTCTGGGTCTTGTCGATCGATTGAAGTGCCGGTCCGCGTTGGGGGGGTACAAGTCGTGTGATGAGGCGTACAGGAGGGTGAACATGTGGGAGAAGCTCCCGGGAAAGCAGAAGTAGTTAGCGGAGCCTCCTCCACGCTCCACGTCCGGCTCGGCCAGGGTCTCGACTCGAAGTGTCCAAGGAAGGCGCAGGCTGGAGCGTGGCCGCAGCCGGATGCGTCAGTGGTCGTCTAGGACACGCCAGGGACTTTGACATCACCCGCGACCCGGTTCGTCAAAGGGAAGGGTGAGAGGCAGCTTTGACAGGGGGAGGGGTGTGTGTGGACATGGAGAGGGGGGGGGAGGTGGACAGTCCTCGCAAAGTTGGGACGAGTGCTGAGCAGTAGAGAGACAAGCGCGCGCGCGTTGAGCTCTTCGCTCTCGGGAGAGGGAGGGGCCTGCTGTGAATCTTCAAGGGGGGGCCTGCGGCTGCGCTGCCGCACGGGGATGTTCTTGCTGGGTGCCGCCACCCACAGGGCTGCTCGGGGACCATTGACGAGTTCACCAGGGGCTCCCCATCCTTGCTGATCGCGGCGGGCGTGGAGGAGGGGGGAGAAGACTAACCCGAGCTCGGGCAGTTGTGGGAGGACGGCAGAGGAGACCAGAGGGGCGGTGATGCTGGTCAACGCATCGGGCAAGGCGTACAACCCACTGGCAGACCGCGTCGGCGACCGTGATGTAAGCGGAGCACTAATCATGTCTAGCGGCCACGCCGGCTCTGGTGGCTTTGCGTTGCCCAGCCATGTCAGTAGCCGACGGGGGGGGAAGGGCACGCACTTGGCTGGGATGGCACCGGCATCGCCTTCAGACGGGACGGGCGAAGAGGGCTGGGCCAGACCCGTATGGGCCGATATCATCGTCTCATTTCATGAACCTGTCGGTACCCGCGATGGCATGTGCTCCTCTCTTGGACTGGGGGCATGAGCATGGAAAAGAACCGCTCGTCATGGCGCCTGTGCTCGCCTGGCTCGTCTCTCTCGCCTAAGTCCCCGTCGTCGCCTGCGCTTTGGTGCTTTTGGCGGGCATGCGCGCTTGTGCGAATTGAGCACCGAGGATTCCGGAGCAGACTCCGCATTTCGGTTGTTGGGCCGGCGCACCAAGCCTCCCGTTCTCCCCAGGCCCAAGGCACAGGTAACGACCATGGCGCCGTGCGGGTTGGCGTGCGCCGAGCGTTGGATGCCAGGCCGGGAGGGGGGAGGCAGATCAGGAGAAACAGGAAGAGGAGGGGGTAGGGAGGGAAAGGGAGGGGGCGAGCAGGGGGCAGGGTGCTTTCGGGGAGCACAGCCAGCCAGCTTTGCCAGCCCATAACGCCTTTGCTGTGTCCGCCCGTACCCGCCGCCGCCGCCGAGCCGCTGTCGCCGCCGGGCCTCATCCGCTGTCCCGGTATTCGACCAAGTACCTGGCGCGAGGTGGTGGTGTTGATGGTGGCAAGGGTGGTGACAGGGATGTGATGGTGGGATATGTAGGGCCCAGGGGCTCACTTGCCAGGAACAAGTACGAGTATTCGAGTCGAAGCCTTCAAGCCGGAGGCAGATCGCACCCGTTTCTGATACGACCAAGGCGCGTTTGTGAGAAGGGGTTCCCCTGTCCTGTTTGCAACGATTTGGGGGCCGCCAGAATTTTGCGAGACCGTGAGGCTTCCGGAATCCCGCGGCGGCCCATGCTAGCTCTTTTGGGAGGCAAGAGGGACCCCTGGGAGGCGGTGGGTTGGGTTGGGTTGCTCTGCTCACTGCCAAAACCCTATCCCGGATGCGGGAGCTGCAGGTGGTCCCCCTCTGATCAGCCCAGTATCAGTGCGAATGCACCTCGATCTGGCCTGGCCTGCATGTATGCTCGTTTCGAATAAAGTGACAGCGAGTCGTGACGCAACGCCTTACGAAGCATCTTTGGGACGATGAAGTGTTGAAAGAGTTCTCGACATGAACTCTTGCTCGGTTTGGGCAAGCTCCCCTCGCCCGACGGGTGCCTTAGTAGTTCATGGCCACGAGGTTACGTTCGGGGGACTGTTGCACCGGGGATTGTCCGGGGGGGGTCGACTGCCGGACAAACCAAGATAGGCTCGGTACGAACTTGTCCATCATACCCAAGCAGGGGCTAGGCACCTTGAAGGTAGCAGCAAAGTCCAAGCAAACGCAGGCAGGGTCCGGTTCGGAAGGCGGGCGCAGCAGCAGCATCACTGCAACTGCAAGGAGGGGGGGACCACTTGGGGGGAACCCAAACTGATTAAAGCCAAGCGTTGCGGTGGTCCAGACGCGAGGAGGGGTGCCACCCGATGGGCTCCAGGCGATCCATGTCCAACTGCCGGCCTGAAGGATTCTGGCGCGCATACGTACGACGACACGGACGGCCGCTCGGGGGGGTTGTGGGCGGCGGTTGTGGCCTTGTGGGTTCTGACAGGTTGTTTTCATGGCAATCTTGTTTCGTCGGGATCTCCGGCCAACCCTGCTCGATCTCCGCCTTGTTCATCCTCGCGGGCATCTCTGCCGAGAGGTCATTCTCTTGGGAAGCTGTAGGGCGCAACTCCATCTCTCCTGGGCCCAAGGGGGACCCAGGGCAATGGTCCAGACAGGCGGTGGAATGCGGTGGGTAGGTGTTGTGATTTTTGAAATGAGCATGCCTGCCAAGAAAGTGGATGGTGTTGGTGTTCCCTTGATGGCCAGCGCTAATGCCTGTCAACGTCGAGTCAGTTCCTGCTGGTCGGTTGCGCGTGTTGGCCCGAAGCCGGCCGGCCGCCCTGGTGGACATGCATGAGTGCGGGCGACTGTCAATGCATGCGGCCGACGATGGTGCCCGAGAAAGGCGTAGATGCCGCGGGTTCAACGGCTTCCTTGGTGTTTCAGACCACCTGATGCCAAGAACCAGAAATAGCCGATAGTTCGGGACCAAGGTCACCCCGAAGGTGCCGTCACCTGCCGACGAGTAGGGGGGTGATCGGAAATGCGGACGGCACGGGATGGGATGCAAATGTGGTCGGAGGGTTCTTCCAACTCTTGTGTTGTGTTGCAGTGGAGTTCTTGGGCACGTAGTGTCGCTCTCGGTGGATGGAACGCTGGGACTGAGGAACTGGAAGTCAGTGGAGGTCACGCTACCGGTACAGACACTCCACACCTTCCAACTTGCGCTTGCAGGGACCGATCGTGGTTGCCTGCCGGGTGGGATGCCCATCAGTGCTGCCCGGGCAGAGAAACGCCAAAGGTGGCCCGTGCATGATAGCCACTAGTGCGCCCCAATTGAGCTCACCTCCCGCCCGTCAGGGAAGAGACTGAACAGCTCTGCCGCCTCGGTGAGACCCTCGGTGTGCCCCTCATCCCGCCAAGACCCGCTACCTGCCATCGTCACCGGGCACTGCCCCTCACTCACGGCGGAAAACTTCACACTCCTCCACCACCACGAACAACCACCCCAGCAAGCTTCGCGTTTCGCCATCACAGCCAAGACGTCGCAAACGCAACACCAGAAAAACCTTCTCTCATTGCAATCATGGTCGAAACTGTGCCCCTCGACCTTGTCCCCGCGGACCACCAGGTCCACGTCGCCCTTTTCCGCAACGTCCAGAACTCCGCCTTCCTGCACACACAGCTCCTGGCTCGCAACACAGACTTCGAATACGCCTTTATTGATGCCTCAGTCGTCGTCTCCCGTACCCAGATCCTTGCTGCTGCCTTCAAGGCCCTGTCTGCCAAGCTCAGCGACACCCTCAAGACGCCCAATGTCCACTCGGAGCTCGTGACCTCTCTGAGCCCCTCTAAGAACGTGCGCACCTCCCCTCCTCCCGCCGCTCCCGACTCGAACATGGGTGCGTGTTACTGACGCTTCATTGGCAGATTTCCGAGGCGTATCGCCGATTTGGAATTGGCCCTGCCACAAAGGACCTCGTCGCCGTTAAGATCACCTTCCCTACTGCCAATGCCCCGGCTCTCACGGCGGAACAAGTTCAGACGCACCTCAAGGACAACGTCGAGGGCACGGAGCAGGATTTCTCTGACTCGAACATTGCCGAGATAACCGACTTTGCCAAGCTTAAGAAGTACTACAAGCTCAATGGTCTGCCTTGGCTTGACAAGATCAAGGACGAGAGCGAGAAGAGGCAGCAGATGGACGGCCTAGTGCTCAGTGCCATGGCCCTGAGAGGCGCATAGAGGGGGTGGTCAAGGATGAATTACTGATCGAGGCCCCGACATGCACCCCTACAACCCGAATGCCTTCCTCATCCTCCTAACCACTTCGGTCCACATGGCATCCCGCCCTGCCCGTGTCCGCTGCACCGCGTCCCGGTTCTCGTGCGCTCGCCGCAGCAGATACTTCATACAGTCCCCCGTGGACCCCCAGACCAGATACTTGTAGGCATCAAGTGTCCGCGCATTCCTCGCCCGCCACCCCGCCTCTGCATCGGCGTCTGTCTCCATCCCATCGGCCCGCTCCGCCACCGCCACCCCCGGGGCCGACCCCCGAAGCCCTGCGTTTTTGGCCGACACGAGCTCGCAGCTGACCTCGTCCGCCATCCCCTGGAGCTGTCCGAATGCAACCTGTATCCCCGCCTCGCCCGCCTCGCAGATGGCCCGCCCCCGCCGCACCGACTCGGCATTGTGGGAGGCTAGCACCATGCTGACCCGCGGGAACTCCGCCGTCTCAACCTTCTCCCGCACATCCGCCGGCCGCAGCACGGAGCCCCATTCCCGGCGGAGAAGACTCTGGGCGATGGAGTTGTACGCTGCGTCCGTCTCGGCCTTTGTATCGTGGAAGAGCTCCCGCGGGTCGCTGCCTAGGTATGCGCCGCGTACAAATTTGACGCCGAGGGTGAAGCCATCGCGCTGCGCAACAGCAAGGTGTGTCGCCAGGGTATGAGGCGTGGACTTGCGGTATGCCTGGTATGTGCCGTAAATGGTAGCCCGGCCGGGGGTCGTGTTGTATTTCTCCATGTACTCGAGCGTCCAGTCGTCGATACCATCCTGCACGGCCGCCTGCTCGGCGTCGAAGAGGAGCCGGACCCCACGGGCGGCCGCGCGCGCACACACCTCATCAATGGCCTGCGACAGAGCGTCAGACGGTGGCAGCCGCTCCGACAAGCTGTACAGCGCCTGTCGGCCTGCGCCTGTAAATCTAGTTGAGCGTTAGCAGAGGCATGTAGTGGAGGGACAAGCGAGTCTTGCTTGAGTGCCACAAAATCACCTGGCGACGCCAGGTCAACAGTCTCCTTCGTCCCTCTCGCCCACGGTGTGATCTCGTCCCTAATGCACGCCTCCGCCTCCTCACCGTCGCCACAGCTCGCCAGCTCTTTTGTCTGCTCCTCGGTCAGCACCACCTCCTTGGCATATCCGAGGATGACGCCAGTAAACCCGATGCCCTTGAGCCTAGCGATTGTCTGCGCGACCTCGTCGGGCGTCTCGCCAGCGCAAAACTGCGCGTAGAAAGTCTTCTTCATGAACCAGCGCAGCGCGGGGTTACGGTCTGGGTTCAGCGGGGCCAGGGTGGTGTTGGCGAGCAGGGACATGATGGCGAGCGAGGGTGGGAGTAGCACAGGCGACGAAGAGACGGTCGTGGTTAGCAGGGAGCGCAGGATCATGTGTAGTGGGAGGACGGCGAGGGGCGCGTCGGCCATTGTGGGAGCAGCTGGCGGTAGTGGCGGGATGGAGGGTATGGTGTTCTGGGGCGCGGCGACGAGGTTCTTCTTTGACGAGGACGGCGTGAGCCGCCTGTTGGGGGAGGAATGGATGGAGGCCATTGTGGGGAGGGGGAGGTCCCCTTTGTAGAGAATGGCAGCGCCAGGCCGACGGACAAGTAGGCAGCCCAGGCCCCGTGTCAATATCATAGTGGAAAGATGTCAGAAAGATGAATGTGAAATGATGACGCTGGGATCTGGAGTCTATTACTGCTCTACGGAGACGGAGGTTCCCCGGTAGAACGCAACACGACGGCCGCGAGCTTATATGGGCAGAGCCTTGGGCATTAGGGCGCGGGCTCTATCTCCGCGCCAGTCCCTCGTGACGCCTGCCGGTCGATGCATCCTTCTAGTGGTGGCACGCGCTTCATTGGCCGTCGATGATGCGGCACCTTCGCACTGGGCGGTCCAGGCAAAGGATATCTCGTCCCGCGGGCTTCTTATCTCCAAGACCTCTCGAGAGGGGGTGGGGGAGAAGTGAGCACATCGGGCGCGGGAGTCGGAGAGATCATCCGGCGGTCGGAGGTGGTGGCCGACGCGGGGTTGTTGGCTGGGTTGGGGGTGATGGCCTTCCGGAAGGAGGAGGCAAAATGTGTGGTTGATCCCGGGGGCCGTCTCGACGCCATCGGATGCACTGTCTTTCCCGGGCCGCCCGGTGAGACGGGCAGGTGGCTTTTTGATCCGGTCCTGGCGCCGAGACGGCTGCGACGGCCGCTGCAGGAGCTGCTGCGATTGGCAGGCGATCAGCGGGGGATCTTGGTCGAGTGTAGATGATAAGACGAGGTCCAGTTGCGTCTCGGTCCTGATGTACTGCCACCTTATCATGAGATGTTGAAGGAGCGACCAAGGATCTTGCCCGCATAGCTGTGCCGCCTTCGCCGAATATCCCTAAAACATAGCGAAGCGCCAGAACGACAGTGAAAGCCTAGCCGGAAGGCCTGTCTTGGGCTCGGTCGCTGGCTGAGGTTGTGCCGTAGCTTCCTAGATTGGAGGGGTGATGATGAGATGTGTTAGGGAATAGGAGTGAGGGGGGATGCAGTGTATGACACTGAAGAGGTGCAGCCTGATGCAAGCTGGGAATGACCGTGATGGCTGCAGGTATAGCTGAGGCCTTGCGTCGCTCGTGTCGAAGCTTCTTCCCTGCGATGCGCTTGCCCAGCTATGCATCAGCTGGCCAAACGTGTAGCCTCTGAGCCGTGTGGGCAGTGAAACCCCGGCCATCGAAGGCACGAAGCACTTCTCATCGGAGATGGTCCCGCGATACGTGGTGTGGCGGCTCTGGGGCGGAATAGTCGGTTGTCGGCTCATCAAAGGTCTGGTCGGTCCAGCTACACGTCGAGGGTCGGGGCCGAAGCACCCCCCTTCAGGCGTCTTTTGATGAACTGAATGTATCCAACAGGCCGTCCCTTGAGCAGAGAAATGGCATCTTGTAGACCACCGTAGCCAATGCCGAAGAGCAGGCCGATTCGGGCTGACCTGGCCGCAGCGGGGAGGGAGAACCTGTCTAGAAGGGGGTAAGTCCAGTCATGTAAATTGAGACTTGGGAAAAGACTCACTCCATGCGCTGAAGCAACCGGCGGCCGTGACGCTCGCGCAAACAGTGCTGATCATGTCGGTCTGCCCGCGGCACCGGTCAATGGTGCTCTCGAGGCTAAAGGCCAGGACGGCCCAAAGACCGAGACGACTACCCAAGCGCACGCCCTCGCGTAGGGCGCCTCGGGTGGCGCGGTAGTTCTTCGACTTGTGATAGAGGTACCAACCGGCCTCGGAGGTGGGCATCTTGTGGGCGTGCTCGGCGCGGAAGCGGAGGGCGGCGGTCTGAGAGCCATGGGCGCTGCCGAGGGCGACGCCGATGCCGAAGCCGCAGACGCCGGCTAGGGGGATTCGGCTGGCGGTGGGAAGAGAGAGGCGGGACTCCTTGGCGGGTTGGGCCATGCCGAGAGCCTCGACGAGGGATTGTTGTGGTAAAGGTGTGGTCATGGTGGGCGTCGGCGTGTCGGCAGGCATTGAGTGTGAAGGTGGTGTCGGTCAGGGAAATTTCGGGAGCTGCCGACTCGAAGCTGTTGATCCTGGGCAGGTGCTGGACCCACTGGAGCTTCAGCGCGTGGTCACCTGATTTCGCATCGGGCAACGGTGACACCACACCCATCAGCGTTGGGTCCGTGCGTTCAGTTGGCGTTCAGTTGGCGGGGTCGACTGGGCCTCGTTTGACAGCTCCAGCTCCAGGCAGCTTTGAGCTTCAATATTTCGACACTTTTTGCCAGCGACACCGCCGACTGCCAAAGGCACCACAACAAACATCAAAACTCCTGCTCCGGTTCAAAGCAGGCAAATTTGATCGCGAAAACCCTCCACCAAGTCACGCAGGCCCATCTCCCACAACGTCAAGATGGTAGGTTCCCTAGCAAATTCCAGCCATCCCCCACGCTGACCATCCAGGATACCGAGGGCGCAATCGACGACACGGCGCTGTCCCTGCGCTTCAAGTACGGAGTCCACACGATCCTCCTCTTCGTCGACCCGATGCAGTCCTTTTCCGAGATCAGCACCACCCTCCTCGCCGTCGTGCGCGAGCGTTTTCCCCGCGGCCTTACAATCTCCCACGCCATGCCGCACAGCACACCGCTGCCCCAATCCGACGTCGACGTACGGATAAGTTTTGCGCTGCCGGTCAACGCGACCGACTTCAGCCAGGGTTGGAAGGACCTGAACGTTGAAAACGACGACAACCCGCTGTCAAAGGGCGTCAAGGACAATGCGGTCCTGGCCTTTGTCATTGTGCCCGAGGACGATACCGGCGACATCGAGTTTGTGGTCGATGTGCCTGATCTGGACGACGGCTACGAGGAGGAGGAGGAGGAGGAGGAGTAGGCCTTGAGAAGAAAGCTGGGAGGTTTTTGGTCCCTCTGGACGGATTGGACTGGAGTTGGGCGTTGGCATTCACACGGCGTTTGGGTTACAAGGAACTGGATGCAGAGGATGCTGTGAGGCTGTGGCTGCTATGCTTCCCTACAAGGGAGTGGCCTCGATGCCCCCATCAAGATTGGGATGTCCCATTGCATCGGATGGATCGCAGATGGATCACATGAAATTGCCTGTAGAGGCCAGGGGTCTCGTACAGTGTCGACTGAAAGCTTCCCCCAAAATTGGCACTGCGTGGGGCTGCCCCTTTCCATCCCCGTTCCCGGTCCGAGTCCCTGAGTCCCTGACTTTTGTTCGAACCTTGTGGGCTGTCTCGCGATCAGATCTCGGCGCCTGCCCTCTCGCATTCCTCCCTTTCTTCCCTCCCACATACGTTCCTTCTTTCTCGTGGGCCCCTCTCCCCAGCGACACCATTCCCTCATGTCGCTGGCGCCACCCATGTCTCTCGCGGTTCTGCTGCGCTGGGCATTGCGCCTCTTGCTGCCGTTGGCCGTCCTCCAGACGCTCTACCTCTACACGTTTCCCGTCTTCATCGGCTGCGCGTTTCCGCTGCCCTCGGACACACCACTTGCGCCCGCCAATGCCTGGCCGGCCTTCCTCGCTACCGCCCGACAGCATGTGCCGCTGCTCCCCGTGCCGCCGAAGGGTGCCGCCTCCACGCCCGCTCCGTTCCGACTCCTCGCCATTGGCGACCCCCAGCTCGAGGGCGACACGTCCATCCCGAACACGAAAGGCCCCCGCCTGCCGCACTTCAAGAAGCTGCGCGATCACCTCAGCTTTCGCTCGAGCCACGGCTCGCTTCTCAAGCGCACGCGCCAATTCTTCCACGACTACGTAGACGCCCTGTTCGAGGATATACCCAACGAGCTCGAGTCTGTCCGCAAACACATTGACCTCTTCGGCAATGACTTTTACCTCGCCCATATATACAGGACGGTGCACTGGTGGACAAGGCCGACTCATGTGACGGTGCTGGGCGACCTTGTTGGTAGCCAGTGGATCAAGGACGAAGAGTTCGAGCGTCGGGGCTCTCGGTTCTGGAATCGCGTTTTCCGCAATGCTGAGCGCGTGCCCGACGAGCTCATGACTTACCCAGCCATGGACTACGAGCTGGCTGCCATGCTGGGTGACGACTCCTCGGCTGATGCCGCTGCTTGGTCACGCCGCGCCATAAATGTCGTTGGAAACCACGACATTGGCTACGCCGGCGATATCACCAAGCACCGCCTCGCCCGCTTCGAGCGCGTTTTTGGCAAGGCAAACTACGAGCTGCGCTTTGAACTGCCCCTCGACGACTACCCCGGTGCTGCAGTCACCAACTCGACCCCTGGCGAATCCGACAACCTAGCTCCCGAGCTGCGCATCGTCATCCTCAACGACATGAACCTTGATACCCCTGTGCAGGACTCCGAGCTGCAGGACGCCACGTACACCTTCATCAACGACGTGATCAAGACATCCACCGCCGTCGAGTACAACGGCCACTTCACAGTGGTCCTCACGCACATCCCCCTCTTCAAGCCCGAGGGCGTCTGCGTCGACTCGCCCTTCTTCTCCTTCCACGATAACAATCAGGGCGTCAAGGAGCAGAACCTCCTCTCAGCCGACGCCAGCCGCGGCTTCCTCGAAGGCATCTTCGGCATGAGCGGCGACCCCAAGACCGATGGTGGCGGCCGCGGCCGACCCGGCGTCATCCTCAACGGCCACGACCACGAGGGCTGCGATACCTACCACTACATCCGCCAGTCCGCCCCCGAGGACGACCGCTTCTGGGACATCAAGCGCTGGCCCGAGGCCCTCGCAGACGGCAACACCACCATCGACGCCGAGGGCGTCCCCGGTATCCGTGAGATCACCGTGCGCAGCATTATGGGCGACTTTGGCGGAAACACCGGCCTGCTCAGTGCTTGGTTTGACAGGGACTCGTGGTCCTGGCGCTTCGAGTACGACACCTGCGCCCTCGGCACCCAGCACTTCTGGTGGGCCGTGCACATTGTCGATCTCATCGTCGTCGTCTTCGCCATCGCGTACGGTGTCGTACTTGCCCTCGGTCATGAGGACGCCCCAGCCGGCGCGGCGAGCAAACACGCCGTGTCCAAGCCGATATCGTCCGACGGTGCTATCAAGATGTCCACCTCTGCGCAGACTCTCTTCAGGCCTGGGCATGAAGCGACGCCGCCAAGGCCGACGGAGGCTCGTCATACTAGTAGCTAGCTTGCCCATTTCTTGTACATGATGAAAGTTTGAAATGTCACACGGCGGAAGCCTTGCTTTCTGTTCCCCGTCGTCCTTCGTTGCCCTGCCCTTCGTCTCCCGAGGTCCAAGTTTGACTTCGCCTTGTTCTCCCGAGCCTCGCGTTCGTCGCACAAGCACTGCCCAAGGTCACATGGCCCCGCGCCATGCGCGCCCGCGGAAGCACCGCATGTGACGGCCGCGGCACGTCAGATCTTGACAGGCGCCTCGCACCGCGTCACGGTGTTTGAAAAGGCCAGGGGGGAGCACCCGGGAATAGGTCGTGTGTACCGTGGGACCGAGATTCCGCACACGCGAGACTGACCGCCGGTCCTGTCCCGGGTGGCACGGAGAGGGTGTCCTCCACCGCTGAAGTCGACGACGTGCCTAGGCCCTATGACCTCCAATCGCAGCATTCCTGGAGCATCACGGCCTGGCGTCTTCAGTCTTGGCTGCCCTGGTCGTCCTCCTCCGGATGTAGCTGAGGAGCGAGTTTGCCCCTTCTCGTGGACGCTGCGAGCCTATTTGCGGCCTTGGCAGGTCATGATGTCACGGCAAACTCGAGCATCTCTTGTCGAGACATGTCATACAGGCGGCCGCCGAGGCGTGCAAACCGCGGGCTGACCGCTGGTCTTGGAGGGTTTGTGTCTCCGGAGATGGGCAGATTGTCTCGTGGCTGCCCAACCGTTGCTGGAGCAAGCAGATATGGCCACGAGGATGGGCAGCAGAGGTCAAGGAGTCTCTGACTACAAAAGAGCTGATGTCTCGGCCTCGACATCTGATCAAACCATCAAACTATCCACACATCACATCTTCAGATAACATCCACTTCTTCCATAACATTCAAGCATCCTCAACCACCCACTTCCACCATCACCTCTGTTCCACCATGCAGATCAAGACTGTCGCCGTCGTTCTCGCTCTTCTGAGCTCCGCCCTCGCCGCTCCTGCCCCTGGCACCAGCACGGTTCGCACCCTCAGTCGCCGCAGCGATGGACGTGTCATTGCCGGCCGTCAGAGCCTCCCTCCCCCCATCCCGGAGCGCTGCGCCGAGCTCGAAGAACAGTGCGACTGCAGCAGGATTCCCAAGGACGATATCGAGGGGTAAGTGATTTCCTTCCAGTCTTGTCGTAGAACGCTCATGCTGACGCTCTTCAGATGGTTCCAGTGCACCACTAACTGGCAGTGCGAGTGGTGTGCCGGGCTGTGGACGGATGAGCATGAGGATGAGGAGGAGAAGCCTGAGAAGCCCAAGGAGAGCCAGGCCCCGACCCGTGGCAGGGATGTCCTCTGGAAGTAAGCAGACATGCCACGAGCTGATGATGTGTCTTGCTATGTAGCTCGGTGAATAAAGGCATTGTATTGGAAGTCTGCCTTCGTGAGCCCAGCCCGGTATGTTTCAATGCCTAGTGGTGCTGCATTTCTCGAGACCCTTGGCCGGCCATCATATCCTTCTGTTCGCTCATACCCATGTAAGTTCAGTCGGTTCAACCGTGAGGACCTTTTCAAACTGATCGCCGTTACATTCGATGTGCACAGAGCCCACGCGACGATATTTGTGCTCGGCCTTGTCCGGGCTACATCTGATCAGAACGATGCCTGACAGATTTTTTGGGACTTTGCGCCTGGAGAGCACTATCACAACCTCGTCATCCGGTGGCTTGTCGTCGATGGTGTCCCAAAGAATGTGCCGTATGGTAGGCGCTGAAAACCCGAACTCGGTATCCGAGTCCGCCTGCGGCGGGCTGGCTAGGAAGTACCGGGGCTCTTTCTGGGGCTTGCCCGGAGTTGGAATACACTGCGGGTTCCTGGGGATCATGAACATTCGCCCACGCACTCTCAGGGAGGCAAGATGTGTGCCTGAAGATGTGATGACCTCCAGAATCTCCAGCAAGACTTCATTGCCCAGCTGGGGGAGGAACAGAATGGAGCTCTCGACTGAGGCCCACGAGAATGATGGCGCGATCGGGGGGCTTTGCCTCAGCGACTGCCGTTCATCGACTTCCCAGTTCAACATGTTGACCATGCGCGTCATCCACATGCCTGCCACATACACATCCCCGCTGGCCTCTGCAAAGACCTGGGCAATGCCGGCAATGGCAAACAATCTGTCCTTTGGATACGTCAGTTTGCAGCGGGTGTAATTGCCGACGACCCTGATCCAAGATGTGAGCAGATTGTCGCTCATCGACGCTGTTCCCGCCGCCGGGCGTGGACCAACAAAGTCCCAGAGGTGTTCGATGGTTTGGACTGGGGCAGGACCAGGCTGGCCTTTAGGGAACACCTCGTTCTTGGTCTCCGTTCGACACTCCCACAGGACCTGGTACTCCCCAAAGTAGAGCGCTCGTGGCGCGAGAAATCTCTCCTGCAAAACCCAGCCGCGTTGGTTGAGTGAGCCACGCATCTGGTTCTCGCAGTAGTTGGCCTCCGAAACAAAGCACGGCGCCTTCATGTGATCCTTGGAAAACAGAGAAGTCTGTACTAAACCCTTGATCTCGTCAACATGGGTTCGGGCACGAAACAGGCTGTCGTCCGGGCCATTTGCAGCCAAGGCTGCGATGTTGCACACAGAGTTTGCATAAACTTTGTGCATCAACGACGCCTCCATTTCCCAGTCCTCTGTCCAGTCCTGGACGATACAGAGGGCGTCGATCCAGAGGTAGCGTACCCCTAATTCTCTCACTACGGAGATGACCTGTTGGAAGAGGATGGGCAGATCTTCGATCGGCAACCCTTGCTGGAACGTCGCAAGACGGTCCCGTGTCAGAAGAATACCAGGATTTCGAGCCCACCGGTAGCTGAGTGCCATGTAAGAAAGAATATTGGTGTCTTTCTCCGGCGCAAGGCAGAGCTTCCACGTGGACGATTCCGGTTCGCCTAGGTCGAGGAGCCTTGTAGGGCGGCGCCAGGCATCAGCCAGCCTGACGCGTTGGCGATTGCAAGAGTCGTGTTGCGCGCAACAGGACGCAAGCCAGTCTCGTGCCGTCCCCAGTGTAGATGGTGAGCCTGTGTATAAACTTAGATTTTCGGGCTGGACAATGGTGCAATCGCGGGGTGCGTTGATGAACGACAGTCTCACGGCTGCATGGATTTCCTTCCATTGGGGTAAGGCTTGGAGGAATTTCGGCTCGTTGTCCAAAAAGTCAGGGCTGTTTCGCATGTCTATGAGGTCCCTATAACCTAGCGAAGGTCGCAGAAATCGGATCGGCGCGTATTCTTTGATTTGCATTTCATTCGGTTGCTTGGATGATTGGACGTCGAGGAGATGTTTTGTCAGGGAACAGAGGAAACAACCGTCCAGATGAACAGCCTTGAAAAAGACATCTTCTGTCTGCATAGGGTTGGTGATGATGAGGACCCTGGGGGTATCAATGTGCTTTGGCGGACAGAGCATGTCTTCGCAGATTGCGCAGAGCCACTCATAGTATGGCTCATGGTTGCTGGGGAGGCAAGTTTCGTCGATGCTGGAAAGACGATCGTTTCTGAGTTCACGATATCGTGGCCCAAGTTCAGCCTTGGATTGTTTGTAGAACCGTTGGAGTGGGTGCTCCATTTCAATGTTGACTGATGAGTGGCAATAGTTTGTTGGTGGCACTGGTGACGGTGGTGAGCTGACGCAAAACTTTCAGTTAACGCGGCATTTTGAGGGACCCTCACTTCATGCTGTCCACCAGTTCCAGTCTTGTTCACCTGCACCACACCCTGCACTGCCACAATCCATGGACAAATCGAATGCTATTCTGGCCGTTGGGCCTATTGTACAGTTTCATCGTAATCGCACACGCATCTCCCTCGCGCAGCAAGTCTATATGCAGTCGCCGGGCGTCTGCCCCCGCGCCCTTTTATCCCGAGATCGCCCGCCGTCCTCCAGAGTGTACACAGATTACAAAAGGTCTAAAAAGTAGAGCAGAGTGTCGGAGACAAAGGTTGCCCCCTTTAAGCCTTTTTCTCGCCGCCAGAGGGCTGAGCGTTCGCCTCGGCACCCTTGGCCGGGACGAACCAGCCCGAGAAGGAGCCCATCATGCTGTTGAGGGCCTCCTGCTGGGCCTTCTCCTGCATAGCGGCCTCCTCCTTGAGCCACTTTTCGCCGTTCTCGCGAATTTCCTTCTCGAGCGCCTCGTAGTTGCGCTGGCCGCGCTCGCGCGCAATATCCTGCAGCATCTTGCCCTGCGCAAAGGCCTCCTGCGGTGACATCTCACCATCGGGAGACTGCATCAGGCTCATGTTGGAGGGCTTGAGACCTAGCATGCCGCCGAGCATGCTCACGCCCGAGGGCTTCTTGCGCTTGCCGGACGCGTCGAGCTGCTTCTCAAACTCAGCGCGCGCAAGGGCCTCGCGACGCGCAAACTCGGTAGGAATGTGCTTGCCCTCGAACGACTTGAGAACCTTGCGAACATCGCCGTATTGCATGGTGTGGATGTACTCGAGGAAGGGGATGAGGCCAACCAGGTCCTTATCCTGGGTGTTGCCGGTCCACTTGTCGAGGACAATGGCATTCTCGGGCTGGTTCTGGACGTGCTCGGCCTTGGTATCGATGATGATGACCTTGGAAAGGTCACGGTTGAGGTAGCTCAGGTCCTGGAAGTGATGCGTTAGCAGAGTCGTGCATGAGGCGGGACATGGAACCTACCTTGACGATTTCACCGTCCTTGTACTTGGTGCCCTCGCGGTACAGCGGCCACATGATGAAGCGGAAGGGATCCAGCTTGCGCACCAGAGGCTCGCCAATGGCAAACGGCACCGAGGTGAAGAGGACGAGCTCGTAGTACTGGCTCAGGTACCGCAGGAAGTAGTCCACGCCGGGGCGCTTGGCGACCCTCCAACCGTGCTCGCGCGACCACTCGCTGTGCACGAGCATGTCCTCCAGACTGATGCAGAGGGTGTAGGGGCGCTCGAAGGAGGGGTCGACGTCGGGCAGCAGCTTCTCAAAGGCGGGTTCTTGGTAGTAGTTCATGAATTCAGCCAGGCGAGTGGACGCGCGGTTGTACCAAAGACTCAGGCCCCAGCCGTTGGGCTGCTCGGGATGCCTCTCCGTCTCGATGACGTCGTCCCAGTTGCGCCCCAGGTAGACGACACTGCCGGCGCCAAGGGCGAAGAAGGCAATGAACATGCGGCTGGCGAGGCGCTGGCGCTTGCGCTCTGAAGACGATACGTATGCTGAGTCGGGGAGCTCGCCCTTGCCGTCGCGCCCGCCGCCGAACTCGGCGTCTTCAGCCGAGATGGCTGCGAGAGCATGCTTGCCGGACTTGCCAGCCATCTNCATCTCGTATGCCAGCGTCGACGGGATACCCTGGGTCAGGTCAGGCAGCGGCTGCGCGGGCTGCTTGGGTTCTTGCTCGCTCTCTGCGGGTGTCTCGGGCGCTTCGGGGGTGGTATCTTTCGGCGCAGGCGAGGGGGTCTCGGGTTCTGTCTTTGGCTTCGATGCCGCCTTGTCTGCCGAGTGGTCGAACTTTGGCGGCTGAGGCTTTCCAACCTTGGCATATGTTCTTTGCGCCGAGATGATGCTTGACCTAACGGCCGTCGGCTGGGCGGCGCGCCGCAACAGGGGCACCGCCGAGGGCGCGAGGCGTGCTGCTCGGGAGAGCATTGTGCGGGATGTGTGATGTGGTGTGTATGTGGTGTGACGGAATGTCGCGGGTCGGATGCAGTCCAGTCAATGAAGAAGGCCTGCCTGCGCTTACCAATATTTGGTGTGCGACGCGTGTGGGTGGTGGGTTGATGGGGAGGTGGTGTTGAGGATGATGAAGCTTCTCGAAAATTTCGGGACTCGACAACAGCCCTTGGCCGAGAGCTCCAACCTGCTCTACTGTCGAGTCGAGGTCGGACCACGGGGCTGCCGCAGCCGAGAATCAGCCGGCGGGTGGAACCTTACTCAAGTCTGAGCTGCCGTGCGACGATTCGCACAAACTTCTTTTGCACTGTATGCGCTGCTAGGTCATTGCACATCATTCATTGGTCAGCATTGCCCCTCCTCTCACGTGCGGGCCTTTAGAATTACGCCACCCGCAGAATCGGCTTGGACGATGCACCCTGGTGCTTCAGCGGTGTCCCGATCGTCTGGACTTGCAAGTCAGGACAGTGACTTCTCCCCGCAGTCAACTACCACCACCTACGCCCGGCGCAACGCAACCCATCCCACACACTCCGACCCCAGGCTTTGCAACGGCTATATCCTCCTCTCGACATCTACCCCTCTTCAACCTAGATCTTCCCCGCCTCTTTCGACTTCATGGCCGCTGTGCTTGCTGCGTTCTGAGGGTGGTTCCTGTTGCTGATTCCTCTCAGTCCACGATGGGACCACCCTCTGCCGTCTGCTGCGTCCTAGGAGACTCCTTCCTGCTATTCCGCGCATAAGGCGTTCATTCGAGTCGACATTGAATCGAGCCCTGCAACCTGCTTTGCGAGATAAAGCCCGAGACTGAAACAACCGACACTTATACTCGACATTCACCTGCGATCCTACACACACAAGTCAGACTCGGAATCCGCAGTCCTATCTACAACCATGGTTCAACGTCGTGGTGGGAGGAGCTCACGTGCTCTTTCCCTTCGTCCCACGCCCATCTCATCCACTCTGGGCGCCACACCTTCGACACCTGCCTCGGAAGTCGATGCCGTCGACAAACTTCCCATGGGAGCGCTGTCCTTGAAATCCTCCAAGCCGGCCCGCCCAGACTTCTTCCGATTCCTTGACCTACCAAGCGAGTTGCGAATCAAGATTTACGAACTTCACTTTGCAGACACCCCATGGCCCGTGGACTTGGATCCGGAGAACCATAAGCGGCTCTATCGGAAGCTGGCCATTTTCAAAACGTGCCGGCAGGTCTACGCCGAGTCTTCGCACTACTACTACAGTACCCGGCCCTTCCGTATTTTCCCAACACACCCCGGCCGGTTCTTCAAGACGAAGAAACCTCTGCTCGCCCGACTCACACCGTCGAAGCGTGCATGCATCACCTCCCTGGAGCTTCGCCTCGGCCCAGGCTGGAACAAACCGCCCAAAGGATGGACTGTTTCGCCAGTTCTAGGCCTCAACGACTGCGTCAACGTCCGCCGTGTGACTGTCTTCGTCGAATGCGACCCCAGCGACGGCATCTTTAAGGGATTCCGTCAGTCGGACGGCTTCTACGAAACCTTCTCCCGTGGGCTGCTCACCGACATACTCCTCCAGCTGCCCCAGGTCCACACCGTCTCCTTTGACGCCTGGCCTAGCGTCAAGAAGAACGGCGGCATGATGCGCGCCCTTCTTGAGGTGACGGCAGCACACGATCGGATGATCCGGTGGGGTCCTGAACGTGGATGGACCGATGCCCCGGAGGAGGAAAAACCTCGTCCCAGGCTAACGGAAGCAGTGCCGTCCGCCACCCTCGATGGGGAGCCGTTTAGTCCTCAACAGAGTGTTCTAGTCATGGCCTGAGCACAGTCGCGCACGACACATCTTTGAGCGAACATAGAGAAGACACTGCTGTCTGGTCTCTCCGCGCTTCGTCTCGGTTGGGCAGGGTATGAAGGCCATTTGGCCGGGCGTTCTACGGCATTTTTGACAGGAAGGACTGGGTTAGGAGGGCAAGGCAATGCATTCAGCGCGGATTTCAAATTGTACCAGTAGCAGACGACCTACGTAACGACAGACATGCCGAATTTGCTTCAAGGAATGGTTGTCTACAGTGTTGAAACAGTGCTCGTGACACGGTGGTGACCCCACCACGAAGTTTGGATCTTGACGGGCAACGCTGTAAAATCTCCGACCAAAGTCAAAGGGACCACGAACCAGCAAGACAGCAACAGCTCAGCGTTCTACAGCCGACCAACGCTCCCCAGCGAGCCCGATCCTCACAATCTCTCCCAACAAAACCTCCCTCGAGAACCCGCCATAGATCACCACCATGCCCCTCGAGCCCGAAGTCTTCGCCGCAGCCGGCTTCCGCAGCAGCGGCCGGCGCTTCCACGAGATGCGCGTCTTCTCGCCCGAGATCCGGACCCAATTGGCCTCTGACGGCTCCAGCCGCCTCGATATGGGCCTCACAAAGGTGTGGTGTACAGTCGCAGGACCGCGAGAGCCGATCCGGCGCGGTGCCAAGAGCGAACAGACAAAGGGCGCCTCTATCGATGTCAAGATCTCCATCATGGCATCCAGCACAGTCGACTACAGGAAGGGCGGAAGGAACGACAAGTGAGTTGGCCCTGCTGCGCATATGGAACCAGCAGTTCATTAACAGCTTGTCACGCAGACGTATTACGGAGCTCGAGTCGGCCATCCGCAAGGCGTTCGAGTCGACGATACATACCCACCTGTACCCGAGCAGCCAGATCTCTATCCAGCTACACGTCCTACACCAGGACGGCTCTCTGCTCGCGGCGCTCATCAACGCGGCGACGCTGGCCCTCGTCGACGCTGGCATTCCCATGTCCGACTACCTCGCCGCCTGCAGCGCCGGCCTCGTCGTATACCACGCCGCCGGCGACGACCGCGCGGCAGCGCTGCTCGACATTGACAAGGACGAGGAGGACCAGCTGCCGTACCTGACGGTGGCAACGCTGGGTGCCTCGGACAAGGTCGCCGTGCTGTGGGGCGACACCAACGTGCACATCAGCCGGCTCGAGACGATGATGGCCTGCGCCGTCGACGGCTGTAGCAAGATTAGGGAAAAGATGGACGATATTGTCAAGCAGCACGGAAAAAGGCTCATCTCGCAAGGAACTGTCGAGAGGAGCGCTGAGATTGACATGGATATGGACTAGACGACGGGACAGCGAACGAAGTGGGAGTTGGTTTTGTCGGATGATACCCCGGTCACGGAATGGGTTTATTACCAAAGGGTCATGATCATGAAAATACGTCAATTGTCGCCTTTTTTTCACACTCTGGCTTAGGATCGCTGCGCTACGTTTTGGTGGTACATGTCTGTCTGTTGTGAAGCTTACAGCTCCTCGTGCTTGATGGGGGTCTCGGCGGCGTCATCCTTGACGGGCACCTGGGTGGACTCCTTCGCCGGCGCATCGGTGGCAGGCTCGGGGGCGTCAGCGACAGTGCCAGCGGCGGAGGAGCTCTCAGCCTTGGGCTCGGCAATCAGCTGCTGGGGAAGCTTGGTCTTCTCGCCCTCGCCCATGCGGATAGCATCGATCCAGCTCTCAATATTAGCGGCGTCCAGGGTACCCTTGAAGCGGCGGACCCAGTTGCGGCGGGCGTTGACAGCGACGAGCTCAACGCCGGCACCGAGGCTGAGCGATTTACGGATGGGGGCAGCCTTGGTGTTGTCCTCGCGCACCTCGTAGAAGGGGAAGAGGCGGCGACCGCCGTTGATGTGCTTGGTGGCGATGTCGTTGACGGCAGCGAGCGCGGTCGTCTTGTCGTCGCTGTCGGCGGCGGGGACGAGGGCCAGCACGCACGTGTGCGACTTGGGCGCGAAACAGGAGATGTCGAGGATATCGGCGGCAACCGAGGGGACGACGGGAAGAGCCTCGACGATCATGGGCTCGTCGGTGGCCGCGGGCTCCTGGGTGGCGTCTTCGGCAGCGGCCTCGGGGGCGGGCTCCTCCTTTGCGACGGGCAGCTCCTCGGCCTTCTTATCAGCCTTCTTTTCGGCCTTCTTGTCAGCCTTGGGCTTGGTGTCCTTCTTGTCCTTCTTGTCCTTCTTGCCGCCAGCGGGGGCGGGGTCGGCGTTGGGAGAGCCGAGCCGGGAGATGAACTCGACGAGGGCGGCCTTCTTGAAAGCGCCATCGTAGACGATAGGGTCGGCGCCGCCGGCGGGCAGCAGCACGAGCGAAGGGAAGTTCTCGACGCCGTACTTCTCGACAACCTCCTTCTGGTTGTTGCGGACCTGGCCAAGGGTGACGACGTCCAGGAAGTCGATGGCGATGCTCTTGGCGAGCGAGCTGGTGGTGCCCTTGTCGGTGAAGAGCAGGGCCTTGGGAACGTCGGCGTCGGCGAGGAAGGTATCAAGGTCGGCGTCCGTGACCTTCTTGACATGGTTGTTGATCTTGGTCTGGACAGCATCGACGATGCCGCTGGCGGTCCGGGCGCCCTGGTAGTCCTCGACGACAGGGCGGCCGGCCTTCTTGCCAGGGCGCACGATCTTGAGGGTGGGGAAGCCTTGAATGCCGAACTTGGAGCAGAGGGGCTTGTTGGCGTCGTCGTCGCAGTTGACGGCGGCGACCTTGGCGAGCCCGTCAAGGGACTTGGCAGCCTTCTCGTAGGCGGGCTTGAGGTTCTTGCAGTGACCGCACCAGGGCGCGTAGAATTCGACGATGGAGGTGTAGTTGGACTGGGCGATCAGGCGGTCGTACGACTTGCCGTCGACGTTGAGAACGGCCGAAGACTTGGGGTACATGTTCTCGGCCAGCGCGCCGGGAGCGGCGACAAGGGCGAGGATGCCCGCGGCGATGATGCCGTGGTGATGCATTGTGTAAGTGAGGAAGAGGGTGAGATGAGAGAGAATGGTTGCAGCAAGAGGAAAGGGGGAGAAGACGGGTAAGGAAGAGAGATTTCAAATGTGGTGAGTAGACACGAGCTGTCTTTGAATTAAATCTGAGGGTTGTCTGGCCACCGGTGGTGAATGTTGGCTTCTTCCCTTGCCTGGGTCAAAAGGCCAGCGTGGAAGATACGAATGGGTGGTGAGAAGCAACCCGTGGTTCCATCGAGACAGTGGCGGCAACGGCCCCTCCCTCCCGAACCCAGCCACCGGCCCCACAGGAGCTACAGCTTGAGCCACCAAGCTGCCGCAGGACATGTGGCTAGAGCTCCTGTTGACGGATCGCAATGCGGGGGAATTTGACCCTCCATTGTCTGCCTTGGAACCTGGATGTCCACCAGCGACCATCTGACGATTCCGGGCTGCATTTCGACTACTGCCCCGACTTGACCTCGAACACTGTCGCTTTCGCCTCAACTCTTCAGATTCTTTCTCCGACCTGCGTCTTGCACATTTTCACCATGGCAGACGTCCCGGCAAAGCTGCGCCAGGCAGACATCACGAGGTTCCTCAACCGCGGGAACCAGTTGCGCCAGTTCAAGCCCGCCATTACCTACTGGTGTACGCCATGCCCGAGTTCCACACCTCTAATAGCATTTCTGACGTATAGCAGGCGAGTACTGGGCTGTTAGGCAAATTCTTATGAAGCAGCTGCACAATGCCGACGACGAGTGCCTCGCTTTCACCACCAACCTGATGGACCAGCTGGAAAAGGTATGTCGCGCAAAGGACCACCACCTCGTCCCCCGCTGACACCGCCGTCGCAGACCAAAACAGAACACGCCGATGAAGAAGCAATTACAGACGAGGCCGTCGGCCAAGCTCTGGTGGAGCAATTCGCCCAGCAGACGTTTGATCGCGCCGAGCGAACCATGACCGCCAACAAGGTCACGCGACAGACCGCCGACACGCTCGACGCCGCCTCTACATTCTTCCAGCTCCTCAACGCGTGGGGTCCTCTGGATGCCGAGATACAGAAAAAGGTCAAATACGCAAAGTGGAACGCAGCGCGTATTCTTCGCGCCATCAAGGACGGCGAGGACCCCAACGACTCGAACCCGAAGCACGAAGAGCCCTCGCTGCCCGAGCTTGATCCAGAAGACCCCGATGTCCAACTGTTGTCAGGTACCTCAGGCCCGCGCCCTGCCACAGTCGAGGATGACCCCGATGCCGAGTTCTACAACCGCCAAACTGCCGAGCCATCTTCGTCCGCTGCACAGGCGCCTCCTGCGCTGCCAGATACTCCCCTCCCAGAGCCTGTCTCCCAGCCGCCGCCGGACTCGCCAAGAGACGGTGGACTTCCGGAGCCCAGCGGGGGAGGCTCGTTCCTGCCCTCTGTCAGCGACCTCGGCCCGCCCTCAGCCCAGACTCTGGAGTACTTCCCTCCCACCCAGCCATCCGCGCCGTCGCCCTCAAGCATCAACCCCCCGGAGACGTCAGTCGAGCCTCCCTCCGTGCCCACTTTCCTCCCAGACCGCACCGTGGACAGCCCCGCGGCGGATGGGGATGGATGGCCAGCGCCCCGGATCCCGCAGCCTCCGCCGGCGCCGCATCCCAATACGGTCAAGTCCCCCCCGGCTCGGCCCAGATACCAGGCCCCGACGCACCAGACTTTCGTCGAGGACCCGTTGCCGTAAGTTCCACATACATATTTGAGAGTAGACGATATCTGACATGAAGCAGCGCGGAGGTCGAGGGCGACATCCCTGGTGCCACCAAGCACGCCCGCTTTGCCATCTCGGCGCTCAACTTTGAAGATGTACCGACGGCGATCAAGGAGCTGCGGGCAGCCCTGGAATCTCTGGGCGCGAGGTAACGGACGTTGGTGGATTAGCCAGGACACGGCATGACGTTATGCAGCGTACTCAGCGGAGGTATGTAATTCTTCAGCGAGCTCTCATATACCATTGATGCAGGGCCAGTAGGCTCATAGCGCCATACCATGCAGTCACATCGATACTTCGTTCTCTCTTTTGATGCTAGACGTGGGTTCCAGAGGCCGGCGTTCGTTGTGCCGCCGTATCCTATACGACTTCAAACCCCGAAATGTCTGCTTGTGATTAGCAATCAAGGTCGTCTTGAAACCGGACTTTCCGCTGCTTAATCGGACATAACAATCCCATGTCGAGCGGGGAAGTCTTTCACGACATACGAGTAGTAAGCCAGTCTCGGTGCCGTAAGCACAAGACGCCGCCCCTGTCTTGTCCCACCTCCCCCTGGACTAGCCCAATTGCCCTCTGCTGGCTTAAAACACTCAACCAAGAAAAGTCAGCCATTCTCGGTGCCCCAACATGCCTCGGCATGGGAGTTGTTGCAATTGGTGATCAAGGCCGCATCACCCACCATCATGCCCGCAATTAGGGAGGGGG
>JACAFV010000202.1:0-50480 GCA_014635975.1 Plectosphaerella sp. P0831 | reverse complement strand
ATGGAAATTGGTGATAATATCGTGGATTAAAGGTGGTAGGTTGAAGTGGCGGTGAGGGATTTTGGGGTGCGCCAAATGGGGGGGTGCGCCAGAAGTGGGTGAGGGACGTTAGTTAGCGCAGTGCCAGCTCCTCTTATCGTTAAACCTTCCGTTCACAGAAATACCCCAGGATTAGTCCAGAGCTCCAGAGAGTCGGGGGATCCATCTCCATCAACATCTAGAAAACAATGGTAGGAATCTACGCCAACCTGTCCGCTGCCGATCAGGTTAATCTCGGCACCCAAGCTGCCGCCAAAAGCCAAAACATCTCCATTAACGACCATAACCCGGCAGATAACAAGGAAAGCCAGCATAGTAGCTTCTGAAATCTTTTTTCCAAAATTTTCCTCGAACCCGCTTAGAAGCGTTAATAGAATATTTTCATCGAGTCTATTCCCGGTAGAATCCACTAGAAATAGGCTAGCTAACCGCACTCTCATAGCTGTCGACGGTCGATCGCGGCCGGCGAGGAAGTCAGCACGGAGAGTTTAAGGTAAAGTATAGATCTTCGGCTTACCATTTACTTTCAGCGGTGCTAAATTTAGTAGAATATCGCAACCGCCCCCTCCAAATAGGGGCACATTAAACAGGCCATCGAACAATAAATTTTCCAGCGTCGTGGTGTGAACTTTGAGTTAAACGTGTGGTCTTTGAAACTCAGGGCCACAATCAGCAGCAGCAGCTGCAATGATTGCTATGCATGCGATCATGCTTATCTGAAAGTGCATTTCAAGAAGTCGAGGGTGAAGCGAGGACGAGAGAATAAGATGTGGGTGGGAGAGTTCAAGCAGCTTCTTCACTCGTTTCTGCAGGCAATCTTGATTCGGTGCTTCTTCGGGTCCTTTGTCACGCCAAGGCATCGCCAGTTGGGCCGGTCTTGCTCCGCCCTGGTAACGACGACAAGCAGTGTTGCTGACCGGACGACTATCTTGAGGAAAGTTTAGGTCGAGCCACCCCACGGGTGTCTGGTAGAAGGCCACCTTTTCGGAGGAAAGTTGAGGCAGCCAGTGTACCTGGCATGTCCTGTCATCAGCGTCAGCACCCAGGATGGCAGTGGCCCACGGCCCTTTCCCGCTTTGGAGGACATGCCGTTGGTGCAGGAGCGCATCACCACCGACACATACAGTACAGCCAGATGACTGACGGTGACCAGAAATGGGTCTCATCGTCTTCCAATGAAAA
This sequence comes from Plectosphaerella sp. P0831, assembly GCA_014635975.1. Classification (NCBI taxonomy): domain Eukaryota; kingdom Fungi; phylum Ascomycota; class Sordariomycetes; order Glomerellales; family Plectosphaerellaceae; genus Plectosphaerella; species Plectosphaerella sp. P0831. The sequence continues at coordinate 49,259 of JACAFV010000202.1, read as the reverse complement.
CTGAATTCGGCCCGTACTACAGGCATTTGATGCAAGGAGTAGCCGGCAATCCTTCCATCACTTTACCAAAGTTGGCAGATGGGTTGATGACATCCAGTCATTCTGTTACCCTTGCTGTCATCAGCCGAGCCTCCTTGTGCACCTGGACACAAACGCCGCCAGCGGATGTTGTGACACCACATTATTTAAGACACATGTATGTACCGTACTGTACATACTGTACCGTCTGTCTCATGCAGCAGAGTACAGTGTTGACCTCTTTTGGTTCTACTATATTGTCCATACCCATCGACACGAATATGGCCCCTGAAACCGATAGGGAAAGGAATTTACGCGCCAATCTTCGGGCAGAGGCAGCAGAAATCCTTGGATGCCCGCAGTTCCGACAACTTTACAACACGCTTGGTCACCTTCTCGCGATTCACGACCGCCTTCAACTCCTTGAGTCTCGACAGCGACAGGTATGCCGTATGTACGATGAGTCGGACTGGTACTAACACAAGATGAAGAACAAACATGTCAAAGGAGACCATGTGTTGATGACACAGTTATCAACCCCTCGATGCTCACCTCAGCCTCCCAGGGAGCGGTAGTGAGTGGAGCCAGCAATATGAACACTCTTCAAGGGCCGCAAGACATGCTGCCGGGGACCCTAGACAAGGTCGATGGCCAGCTGCTACCGTCTCTCATGGAACGCCCCTCAACACCTACCGTGGACCACCGAGTCAAAGTTTCCAACCTACACTACGTTCTTAACGTAATTACCAATGACGGTAATGCGGAAAATGAGCCTTTGAACAAGAAACCACTAATGGCGTGGTGGAGGACGAGCGTTGCTGGGGTAGACTGCGTCGATTTAATGATGGATCCAACGATGGGTGATACAGACATGCTTGGGTCTCCGAAGAAACCGGACACACCAGCCGTGACCCCCGAGGCATCTGAAAGCGGCAGTCCCAGCAGTCCATACACCCTAATGCTCGACCTGAGTCCCGTGGAGATAGCATTCATGTAGATTTATTAGTAATAAGGCTACAGAAGTTTTGTACGTCTAGCGACCTGATGCTTCCTTAAGTGAGCTGCGGCTGCCTGGTCTCTTCGGGGTGCGGACTAATATTAACTTACCGCTTAATACGAGAGGTAGAATGTGATAAGGTACACCGTATCGATAAAGATGAGAGGTAACACCTGGTCCGGACCGATGTTGGGCGCTATAGGTCCCTCGACCCTCGTATTGGCTTTAACGGGTTGGCCTGGTACGATTTTGTTCAGACGATCTAAGAAGTTCGTTCTAGCGATGTGCCGTAGCTGGATAGTAAAATAGCGCCGAGGATTGGGATATGTGCAGTTGACGCGGCAGGGTATTAGCTGAGGTCGTGTAGACTATCCGGTAAAGGATAGTCCGTCCAATGTCACCTTAAGGTCGTGGAACGGCAAGACAGAGACACAGACTAGCTAGGCTCTCGAAAGGTCAAGAAGCTGGTAACCAGTTGGACACTGGGGCCTCCGCGAGGCTTCAAGGTCGTGTTGATTGACGCTTATGCAAGCATGTTGGCCAAGAGGTTTACGGGAAAACGGAGTTACGCCTGATCGAAGGCGGTGGTCTTTCTAATAAGCGGATTGAAACGGGTGTCGGACGTATGCTACGAGATGATCGTACGATACGTAGAAGCGATAAGTAGGTAGGAGCGTTCCCTTTTATTCGACGAGAGATCAGCAGGTAATAAGCGTAACGAAGGCTAGTAGCAGAGTGCATCTTACTAGCATTAGGGAGTGTCGCTACAGCCAAGTTTGTCTCATGCGTAAGGGGTGTCGTAGTTAGCCCGGGAAGGCGCGTGTGGTGCGAGCTGGCTGAAATGGCTGATGAGTAATGGCCTCCTACGGAAAAGACGAAATGAGGGGGCTGAGACGAGTAAAATTACGTTAATGCTTGTTGTGGAGGCGGTGAAACAGGAGAAAGGAGGACAGTTAATGGGACGACATTGTCGGGAGTACGGGCGAGGTCGCGGGTAAGGTCGAGAGTACGCGGAAGGTAGCTTTTTGACGATGTCGTGGCGGGGCCGCGACGCGAGGCCCGTTCGCGGTGCCCTGTCTGGAGCTTTCCCATACTTCCACCTATGCTAGACTATGACATGCTCACCACGAACTACAACCTACTTATATCATGCTCTCTTGGCCTCTTAATCTCTCATGGCGACGCAAAAGCGTAGGAAGTAACATTCAGGTCAGCTATCGCCTGAAAGCCTACCCCGAGACCCTCTGGCGAAAAGTTTAAATCGATAAATTACTATGGCCCGACTGCTGGGCGTATTGGAAACATGCCCCGATTTGTAATACGGATGGATGGCCTAAGATCGAGGTAAGTTGCCGAGCCTTGAGAGAAATGGAGCGACATATGGGATTTTCTGGTAGCCTCTCTCCGTGTATACGGATATCTGCATGCAGCGCGCCAAAACCTACTAGAGAACACTCATTCGATTTGCGAAAGACGGCGGACCGAACTGGTTAAAACACAGAGGAGGCCGCTATGCCGTATCCTGGGAATCCTCCTGAATGACGGTAGCAGAACTACAAACCCAATATCCACCGAACCCACCTCGTTCAAGGTCAAGTCAAAGACGTATATGTCCTGCGGACGTGAGCTGCGCCTTTTTGGGACTTGTCGCGTACCTCCACGATGACCTCCGTCTTATTTTTGCCCCCTTCGTCCCTAATTTAGAGGGCACGGAGAGATTGATCATCACATCTGGCTACCCTATCCCTCAGAAAACATAGGTGTTGTTATCTGAAGCTGTTGAGTTAACCCTGCTCGTATCTGAACCGTGAAGAACACACTCTGAGGCGGTGGAGCGTTTATTAAGGCGAGATACGGGATCTGCAGGGCTACTTTAATATCAAAAGGGGACCCGAGACTTTCCACTCTCTTTAGCAGCTATGTGGCTCTGCCGCTTTGCGACTCGGAAGTAACGGCGGGTACGAAGGTTGCCTTGCTGTCGCGCTATGGTCTTGAAGTGATATGTCTGGATGCGTATTAAGAGGGCCGTAAACTAGGCCTGCCCGTATATCTTAATACAGGGTGTATTTGGACTGGTCTCTGACTTCTAGAAATTACATATGGGGCAACTGAGGTTCAAACCTTTGCCCTGTGTAATAGGTCGCTCCTGGACCAAGGTACTGCGATCACACTGATCTGATCGCCGTCCCTGATATCCCGCTCGGCCTCGACAGCTATTACCTATCGGCCGCCACGCCTTTTCGTTACGAGTCGGGCTGTAGGGTTCTTAGCGGCGACCAGAAGTCTAAAGTAATTTCCCACTTCCCTAAGACGAATCCGACAAACCGCTAGACTCTTCTAGATATCAGGCCGATAGAAATTAAACGTCCAGTCGGCATCCGTGTAGGTACCTAAGGGGTACAGCTCCCCAGAAACCACACCTAAGAAGTCGCCTGCTAAATAAACCACTTCACCCGCCTTACGTGTAACAGCTTGAAGCCCCCGGCCTACCCTGTATCTCTTGATCCGAGGCGCCACGGCAGAGACAGTATTAGCATAGTCGCAGCTGTCACCGTCGCAGAAGTCACACTGCCTCTCACTCGGCAGTAACATCGTCGGGTCGCAAGGCTATGACCAGCCCTCAGGCCAGACGGTTGGTGTAGGCGCTTCGTTGAATCGGGTTGAAGTCTATATATTTGAGTCTGTGAAAGGTAGAGGTTGGAGTTGGTGTAAGAGTTCTGATTATTCGTATGTTCGCAGGCAGACGTTCGTAGATTCCTATCTAAACTCGACCGGGTGGGCGCCGTGCTGTAATGAGGCTTGAAACTCGAGTGTAATTAATAATAGTTTCATCGTGAATTCGTCGGTAAGTAGTAAGTGTAAGGTCTTAATATCCCCTGGCTTGAGTCTAAGGTAGTCCTTTGGTGTGAAGCTAAATGTCTGCCTGTTCAGGGGTATAAGGGACAGCATCCCCAGATATGGCCTACAGATGTTACGCTAGTCGCCGCCCTCCTTCTTGTATATATGGTATGTGGAAGGCGGGTAGCTAGCCTCCTCTTGTGCGCGTTCGGTTAATTCTGTTAGCGCGCGAGAGCGACCGTCCATGTAGCGTTAAATCAGATCGTAGAGCTTTAGCTTGTATAGGCGTATGTGAAGCCTCCTAAGGCTTAAGTCTTTACGCGTCTGCGATATGACCTGCAGATACTGAACGAATTGATCTTAAGAGGTGCTCCCCGTAGGTCGCTAAAAGTACGCGTTTAAATTCCGATGACTCTCGATAAGGTCGTGTAACTAAGTAACTACCTCCCTGCTCCGAATCGTAGAGGCGAGCTTAAGAATCTGCGGGCTTGGAAGTAGCGCGTTAGCGAATTTAGGAATACTGTAGAGAGGGTTAATACCCCGTATCTCCTTGACCATGTTATACAGTGTAGCTAAAGCCTTGACCCGAGATCGGAGCTACTGTGTCTTTATAGAGTCGTCCAATCTTGACCGTTTAGGAGCTCTGCCTAGAAGCCGGAGTATAGAGATCCTTTTCCGTATTAGCTTTAGTAGGCCCGTCGCGGCGGCGCTGAGGTTATCTTTACTAGCCTCGCTAGCGTCGCTGTCGCCTTCCGAAACGTTATAGAATAGCTCAACCCCCGGGAGAGGTTGCACCTTCTTAAACGAAGGATGATCGGCGGAAAAGAGTCCGTATTCCTGGTAAATAGCGACTTCGTCCTGAAAGATAGGCTCCCCCGGGTGTAGGTAGTTGATTGCCACGGCGAGATAGTCGGAGTAGTTAACGACAGAGTAGTATTACCGAGGTTGCGTGACGATTAAGTCGCCCTCTCCAGTAACGATAATATTATACCTAATGCCCTCCTTGTCGAGAGCGCTAGGTGCGATGAATAGGTTAAGATGACGAATCGCCTGTCCGTAGGTACCGGTCTTCCAGCGATAGCGTACGACGGTCTCGAACTTCTTCGTGTTATAGTCGTGGATTATTAACTAGATCTTATACCCCGGTCTAACGATAAAGTTACAGGACCGTAGATCAGCGTCTTCGTAATAAAGGGCGGTACTAGAACCCCGCTTTCCAAGATACTAGTAGGGAGTGTTGATTCCGGCGAGTATATCGAGCTAGGCTAGCTGCTCTCCTGGATGCAGTAATATAGTAAAGCCGGGTGTAAGTGGCGGCCTAACGTAGTAAGTGATAGGGGTTGATAGGGGGTTGGAGGCTATTTTCTTAAGGAAAATACGGGCTTCCGTATCTGACGGCTTATGAGCGGGGTAAGATAAGTCCGGGAGCTCCTACTCGCTGGCAGGTATTATGGAGAGGTCGAGACGAGACACGCCGTCCTCGCTGTTACGCCTCCATTTAATAAAACAGAAGTTGTGGTCCGGCTTCGAAGGTATCTGCTTCTTGACAGCCGCCTAGTCGAAAGGTGGCGGCTCCATTCTGGCTATACCTTTGAAAGCTGCATCTTTGTTAAACTCGGCGAGGTGACCAGCTATGCCCTCACCCATCTGGTCCAAAGAGAGTAATAACTTCCTGCATTCGGAGGAGGGGAGATCGGCCGGAGCTTCTGATGTGGTCGGGTTGGAGGTTGCTTCTTTAGCGGTAGAGTCTGTTGGTGGAGCTCGAATAGTCGGAGTAGTCGTTCTGTTATGCGTTAGCGCCTTTGACGTTACGCTACTAGAGGTAGGGGAAGTACTATCGGTAGCCGAGGTCTGGTGGAGAAGAGTTTCGCGAAGTATCTTGAGCTCGGCGAAGAGTGTGCTGAGGCTGTCGTATAGTTCTGGGATGAGAGCGGGCTGTCCGCGTGAAGTGGGTAGTGGACGGCGAAATGAGTTGTAAGAATCTCCAGCCGGTATAGCCTCTTTCAGCCGGGTGTTTAACTATCTCAAACGGGCCTTAAACTTGTCGAGGATGTTGACGATATTCTGGTCTATGACGAAAGAGGTGATTAAATGCTGCTACACGCTGGCGTAACTCGAGCTGAAGAGAGGTCGAAGCAGGTGAACAAGCGGGCGGTGGATAATAGGCCCGACAGCAAAAATTACAGCTAAATTGTTACGTCCGTGGCACGTGCATAAGACCCCAGTTGGTACGTGTCATGCTATTCCCTCAATGGGCACGGGCCACAAATCTGAGGCTCAGACTTAGGGCCCGTGCGCAGCTGTGGAGACGGTGTTAACAACGGTCGAGTCAGGCTCAGACGTGGGATGCTCGAGCCCCCCCCCCCCCCCCCCCCCCCCCCCCCCCCCCCCCCCCCNACTGTTAGACAGAGCAAAGTCGGGCGGGTGATTGATCCTGCATGGGGCAAGGCTTTGACCGACTCCGGCCGTCCCAGCTGTCCACGGAGTCTTGCGGGACGCAGCCCTCCTCCGCCATCCCCACGGACCAACTTGCAGGCCCCAGATCCAATGCCACCCCATCCTAAAGACCGTTATGCTGTAAGACTAAACTCTTGCAGAAGCTCTATGACTTGAGGGCTGCTTCCTTCCCGCTGTAGTCGTTGGGCACAGGCTATGTCTTGGGAGTGCCCTGGACCGGTAAGACCTCGCTCGAGGAGGAATCTCGCGCCCTATATGTTGTTTATCTAATATAGCTTGAAAAGAATTGGGGCAGACTAGCTGCGGAATAAGGGGACTTCTCTATGTGTATCGGTACTAGTAGCGAGAAGTATTAATACGACGTCTTGCCTCTGCTTAACCGTTAGCGATATACTGGTTAGTATAACGCCGATACGCTCGTCGCCGATGCCGGCTATAGATAGAAGCGTACTGCCCTAGAGTCCGCTTGTATACCGATTAGCGCCAGCTAGCTGAGTCCTATAAGGTAGTCGTGTTAACGAGAGCGTATAGACGAGAGCCGTGTTTCCCTCGATATCTTCCTCGTCGACGGCGAAGAGACCTAAATTAAGAAGGAAAGCTGTTATGTCGCTGCTCCTAGCGGCAGCCGCGATGTGGAGGACGCTAAATCCTAGCTGATCGGATCGTGGTTAGGCGCCCTTGGCGAGTAGGAGTTCCGCCGTTAATAGGTAGTCGAAGTAGATAGCTAGGAAGCATGGCGTCCACGGGCAGCTCTTGGTTATTCTATCCACGGCTGCCCCGTGATACGTTAGGAAGAGGACGATGTCTTCACGCCCTCGGGCTACGGCTAGGTGCAAGGGGCTAACCTCGACCAGCATGTCCGTGCGGAGCGGGTAGCTGATGTATTAAACGCCGACGTGTGCAGGGATGTCGCGGACCCGTACGTACTAGCAATAGTTAAGGTCGGCCCTAGTAGTATAGGCCTTTCTTAACGCCGCGAGAGTAGCGATAGTTTCGGAGTTACTGTCGATGATACGGAAAACGACAGAGGACCTATAGCGAGCGATATACTGTCGGTATAGTAATTAGTCGTAGATTGAGTGGAATTCCCGGTAATATCTTGAAAGCGCTGCCTGCGTGGATGGCTGAGAATGGCCTGTAATGATGTATATAATATCTGACGGTAAGTGCATCGTGTCTTAAGTTTCTGTCGCCGCCAGCTGTGGCGCCAGAGTCTTGCCAGTTATATTGGCTGTTCATGAACAACGCGGCATGGTTCTGGTTCAGCTGACACTACTCAGTTATCGTCATATGCATAGGGACGGCCCTTGAGTGTCCATCAGACGCCTTACGTCCAAGCTGACCTTGCGGTTATGCATGCTGCCTTTTACTGTACTGTACTGTAGACTACTAACAGTCAGTCTTCGAAAGGAACGGTACGTGGGATGTATCTCACGATAGCGTGAGCCCCACATCTACGGCGTCTGCCTGTCCCACAGTCGACTGTGGACATTTCTTGGGGGTGTCACACTGTACGACCCCACCCTGGTCATCAAGAAATGTTTCTTCATTGTTGTGAAACAGGACACTCGTTTCGGCCCCTTCTGTACTGTAGCTGCCCAGTTGCCGAGAGATGTCTTGCTGTTAGATGCTGACGGTACGAATTTATTTCTCTGCTGTACGTAGGTACTTGGCGAAGTGGGTCTATCGGATTATCGTTCGAGCGCTGCGTTTGTCAGCCGCGGCCCGCTGACTAATACCGGTCGCATCCAAGCCGGGATTTAGCGGGGATCGCCCTTCATCCTGACATCGAACCATCCCGAAACTAATCCGAACTCCATGCATTTTATTTGGCGCTCGCGATGTCTGAACATCATCGCGAGATCGAACGACTCCGGCAAGAGAACGAGGAGCTTAAGCGAGAGAAAGAGCAAGCACAGGCACGAGAAGAACACGAGCGACGCGAGAAGGAGCAGGAACGACGCGAGAAAGAGCAAGCCCAGGCACGAGAAGAACACGAGCGACGCGAGAAGGAAGAGGCGAAGCGCAAGAACCAGAAGACCACACTCGAGGAATAACTGCCACTTCCACCTTTACAAGAAACTTGGGCTCGCCGACCACTCCAAGTCCTCGACGGGCTTTACGAAGGTAGAGGGCAAATACTACCCGAAATGGCTTCGTCCGTGGAGCGACTTCACGAATACTCAGCGCCAGCAACAGTTTGAGGAAATCAGCAGGATCTGCGGCGAGAGGCGGCTCTTCCATCAAGAGAGTACGACGAAGAACATAGGGACGACCATCTNCGACCATCTCCCGCAAGCTGGCAGGCAACGAGAATGCCATCGATCACTTTGAGAAGCTTGCAGTCGAGGACCCTGCTTGGGAAATTCTCAGTGCTGTACGGGACGAAGAGGAACTACGCAAGGAACTCCGGTTTATGGGGCTGCGATTCAGCAACAACATCCGCGATTTCACGCAACCGGATGGTAGCCAGGCTGGTGCGGAGGACCCGAATGAGGAACGACGGCGGCGGACGGGACCGAACAAACGAGTCGCGTCCGAACACCGAGTCAAGCCTCCGCCGACGAAGCCTGACGGAGGGGGCTTCGTTACGCGCTTGAGCGGAGAGGAGAGGCTGTGTTTTGTCTACGACTACAAAGCAGCCCACAAGGTTGCCGTCGAGTACCTCAAGCCGGCCATCGCGAAGGAGAAGCTGTTCATGGAGGTCATTGAGCGGATGAATTGCGACAAGACTCGGACCGATGCCGAGCTGCGGGGACAAGACAAGGCAGAAGCGCTGATTGCCATGGGGCTGACACAGGTCTTCGACTACATGGTCAGGTACGGGGTCGCATATGGCTACGTCGCTGCTGGCGAGTCCTTGTTGTTCCTCCATGTCGACCGAGCTGACCCGCTGACGCTGTATTGTCATTCGTGCCTGCCCAATGAAGACGTGGGTGAAGCGTCGATCGAGGGCTTGCCCGACAGGGTGTCCCACAGCGCAGTGGGTCAACTGGCCAGCTTCTGTCTGTTGAGCCTCCGATCCGAAGCTCTGCAGGGAGCTTCGCTCGATGTGGCGTTGCAGAGAGCCGAGGGAACCCTGAGGAAGTGGAGGGAGCCATACGAGGATGCGGCACGTCTTCTAGAGGCAGTGGATTCATGCTCATCCTTCGCGTCGTCTTCGCAAGCAACGGAAGGCTCGGAGTTTACGTCCAACGCGGGTCCGACCGGTCGAGATATCTCTCTGCGTTCCAAGTCGTCTTGCCGGGCGGCGGCAGTGCTTCGCCGAGATGGTGAGGACGAAGAAGAGGACGGGCCGGAGGACGGCTTTTTCCGGTCTCGGACAGGGGCGGACGCCAACAAGCGGAAGGAAGGTCCATCGAGCGGGAGCTCCGAGGACGAGGATGCCGAGATGTCCGATTCGGTACCCGCCAGGCAATACTGCACGCAAGCTTGCCTCTTGGGTCTCAAGAGAGGTTGGGATCTCGATGGCAAGTGTCCTAACGTGCTGTCTCATCGAACCGCCGAAGGCAGCAACCAGCACCCCATTGACGCCGACGATTTCGCCCACCTGGTGACCGAGCGGCTACGACAGGACCCGTACCGAGGCTGCAGGGCTTTGAACGGCTGGGGCAAGATGGGATCAACAGGCGTGCTTTTTAAGCTGGAGTTGGCGCCTTACGGGTACACATTTGTCGGCAAGGGGACGCTGTCGGGCTACCTCCCCCTCCTACAGTACGAGAGCCGCATCTACGCACACCTGGACAGGCTCCAGGGCGAGGTGGTTCCGGTGCACTTGGGACTTGCCCGCCTGGACGGTGGCTACGTCCTCCCCGGTGGGGCAAGGGTCGTCCACATGATGCTCATGTCGTGGGGGGGGGAAGTGGCGGCTGACGCGGCACGACCAGGCGCGGGAGACTTGGCAGCCGAGGTGCGACGTTCTTCGCAAGCCGTCTGGGCCGAGGGCGTGGATCACGGCGACGAGCACGGTGGCAACCAACTCTGGAACGACGAGCGCCGGTGCGTCATGCTCGTCGATTTCGACCGGGCGACCTTTCTCCCAGCCCTCAAGCACAAGCAGCTTTCCAGGGTATCTGGGAAGAAGAGGAAATGGCAGGGAGACGTGTTTGAGAACAACGTCCCGAAACGCGGCGTCCTAGATCATGTGCATTGAGAGTTGGATAAAGAAGACCCCGCTTTAGGGGAGGCTTCCAGAATATATACGCCAAGACCCTACTCTCCACGTGCACAACATCGTCCTTGCCTGCCTTCCCGGTCAGTAGGGGAAGAGTGTTGCTGCGGTCATCGACGCGTATTTCTCCCGCACCATCTGTTGGTCAAGTAGTGGTTCCCCTCAAAGACACCACATCTGCCTAGGCGACGCAGTGAACAAGTTGCAACCAAATGACCAACGCGCAGGCGTCCTTTACAGAGCCAGCGCTGGGTCAAGTATCAAGGCCGGACAGAATCTCCTTCCTGTTATACCAAGTGCTCCCAAACTCCAGAACAGACAACTCTCAAGTACTCCGTTGGCTCGAACAGCGGAGAGGGCTCCTCGGGGCGAAAATCATACTTTTGCGCCGTGTAATGACTGAAAACCGCATTCATGTCCTTCAAAATCTTCAGGGCCTTCTTCACCTGCTTTTGTTTCTCTGTTTCTCCCCTCATTCCCAAATAGGCCGATTGAAGAGTCAGCGGCCCCTGGTGATAGAGCAGTTCGAAGCCCTTGAATAGCCAGCCACGTCCGACAAAAGAGAATCGCCGGGCATCGGACCCGGGCATGTCGTTGAACTCCTGTTCCAGCAATCGGCAGATCTCGGAAATGCGGAGGGAGCATCGATCGGTCGCGACTGAAAAGGTCATCCTGAATTCGGATGCATTGACTGCGGGCTGGTGGTCGCCGCGAAACACCTCCTGAATCAGACGGGATGCCACCTCGTCAACAGGCACGATGTCTAGTTTGATATCTCGCCGACCGTTGATGACTCTCAGGATGCCTTTGCCGAAGCAGAGAACCAAGCCAGCAAACGCCGCCTTGCTGTCAATCCATCCAGGCTTTGGGTACTTCAATGCCGCGCTGATGATGCTGGGACGAACGATTGTGACCGACAGGTTCGCCCGCTGCTCGAACACAAGATGCTCTGCCAGGCATTCGGACAGGGTATAGACGTTTGGGTGGCCTGTGATGCCGATCGCTTGTTCCGCGTTCATATTTCCTGCCTTCAACGTCGCGTACAGCTGGCTTGGCGGTACCGGCAGGGGCGAGAGCTCTGCATAGACTGGGCCGATCGCGGTGGACACATATGCAGTGCTCGTGGTGACTATCCTACGCAGCTTGTCACAGCTGCGACCAAGAGCGAGGACGTTCAATACACCGTCAACGTTGGAGGAGATTGCTTCCGGTACGGGGCTGTTGAACTTGACGCATCCAGCCACATGGATGATATGGGTGGTATTGTTCGCGACGTGGCCGTAGGCGTCATCGGACAGCCCGCATCGAGGCACTGAAAGGTCGCCATCAAAGACCTCAACGTCGTCGGTCCAATCGGGGCGAAGGTTGGAGAAGCAGGCGGATGGGACGATGATGTTGTGGAAGCGTTGCCTGGCTGTCTCTCCATTTTTGGCTCTGACGAGGAGAATGATCGATTTAAGTGAGAGAGTGTGTTTCTGGCGGAGGAGCTCTTCAACGACGACTTTGCCCAAGAAGCCAGTAGCACCTGTTACGAGAGCTACACTGTTGTTTGAAGAGGCCATTGGGTGGCACGATCGTAGCCTAAACCTGACATTGCTTTGGGGCCAAGAAGCAGGGACTGCAGCTATATTCTCACTGCAGATCGTACACGATCAGCACCACGGTTGACCCGGCGTATAACTCACCCACTCCCACAGTCGAGTTTCGAGACAAAGACCTGCAGGTGATGACATTGTGCGGGTCAGCATACGGCACGCAGCTTCGATGTGAACAAAGTGCTTCCCGTACAGTACTGTACAGTACCCTGCTGACTCTATCCAACATGCTGGGTGACGAAGTCGACTGAGAAGCTGGTCAGCATGGTGCCTACAGGCTACATACAAACATTCGCTTACCAAGGAAGAGAAATCCAAGGCGGTCAGGGCCATCCTTTGTCTGTATGATGACATTGTGCCGCACGTCAGCCACTGGGGTGCCTTCAACCGCAGTTCTTTGTCTGAGAAAATGAGTCGAAAAGTGATGGAACCGGACTCGCCTTCGATCTGGCCTATGTAGCAGGACACAATGTTCAGTACGTCTCCTGGCAGTGCGAGTGTCGACTAGCGGTAACGTGCTTTCTTCCAAGAGTGTCCACCCTCCACTATGGCCTCCGACTCCGGCGAGCAGCGTACCCGCAAGACGATAATTTGCGTCTACTATAGCTTATCTCGAGGCTTTAGCCCTGCTTATATTAGCGCTGCACGTCGTCTGGCAGAGATTATAGCCGAGAGTAATATCTAGCTAGGTAAGGCTTCCCTACACCCGCCGCTTTCTATCTGATATATTACTAGTGTACGGTGGCGGGATAGTCGGTCTTATAGGCGAGATAGCTAAAATACTCGTAGCGCTATCGGGGCCCGATGTAGCGTATAGGATTATTCCGGAGGCTCTGCTTAAGTTTAAATACGACGATAAGTCTCCGAGCGTCAAGCAAGGGGGTATGGACATTCCCGACCCGACTATCTACGGCCGTACCACCGTCGTCAAGGATATATATACGCGGAAACGTATAATAGCCGAAGAGGTGTTCTCGGGCGGACCTGGATCGGGTTTCATCGTACTATCCGGAGGGTTCGGCACCGTGGAGGAGGTCCTGGAGATAGTAACGTAGGCTTAGCTAGGGATTCACGATCGGGGCGTCTGTCTCCTTAATATTAACGGGTTCTTCGATAGTATCCTCGACTTCGTATACCGAGCGAACGCGGAAGGCTTTATCTATAGTAGTAATACCAGGATCCTGTATAGCGTCTCTACCGCCGAAGCTACGGTGGAGGCGTTACTACGTTATAAGGTACCGGATTCCGTACTAAGAATTAAGTGGAGTAAGATATAAATAGAAGGTATAATCATACTCGCCTCTAAGACCGCTTACTACTACGAGTTAAGTAAAAGGGGTATATAGTTAGGGCGTTGTGGTATCCAGGGAGAAGCCTGAGAGTATGTAAAGGGCCGAGGTCTTCCGAACGTATAGTAATGATTTTTGATGTTATAGAGGCAGGATAGTAAAAAGTACGGCGGCTAGAAGTAATTAAACCTATCTGAGTGGATGTTTGCGTATCTGGTGCTGCACGAGTAATATCCCGAGACTCTAATTACCGCGGTCCTGTATATAGTATCCCTGCTACGTAAATATACCTTCTCTGTGCTATGCTAAAACCTTTCGAAGAGTCCCTATCTAATACGTACTACCTTCGCAGCCTATAGCGTAGCTAGGGACCCGATATATATAACGCCGGTGAATACGATCAGGCCTTAATATACACCCTAGTTATATGCTATAATATATCCCGCCGCCGGAATACTAACTAAGCAGGTAAACGATACTAACGTATAAGCCGTCGTATAGTGCTTTCCGTACTCTTCCGTCCTGTACAGCCGCCCGATATAGACCGGGCCGATACTAATATTACTACTACTTACGAAGCCGAAAAGTACAGTAAAGACCATAATGCCCTGCGGCGTCGATCCGAACGGCAGCTAAACGCTAAAGTATGTAACTATACTTAGAAGTACGGCGAGGATATTAATATTAAACGGACCGAAGCGGTCAGCCTAAGGTCCGGTAAGGAGGCGTCCAAGTACGCTGCCCGTATTAAGTATCGGGAGGATGTAGTAGCTGAAGCTAGTATCGAAACCCTCGCTAACTATGTAGCTTGAAATGTATATTAATGGGATGAATATAGAAAGCTCTAGGAGGAAGATTCCTAGCGTCGTAAGGGCGAAGGTAGGCTCTCGGAGGATTCGGATGTCGGGGCGGGGCTTTACGTTACTAGCCGGCGGGAGACGAGAGCGAAGAAGAAGGTTGGAGAAGCCGTAGAGAACGAGGTATATAATAGCTATAACGGAGATAGTTCGGCTCCAGCCGATACGGTCGAAGAGCGAATTTATTAGAAGTAGAAAGGCGATGCCGCCTATAGAGCCCCCGGTCGTCGCGATACCCGTTATAAGCCCGCGACGGAGCGAGAACTAGTGGCCTACTACGGCGATGGACGGAGTGAAAAGTAGGGAGGTACCGACGCCCCCTAGGATGCTAAAAGTAAGAAGAAACTGCGGATACTCTAATAAGGTAGTTAGTTAGCTAAAAGAAAGCTATATAGAGACGGGAGGCGGACTATGACAGAAGCTGAGAAGTATTAAGCTGGTGACCAGGTATACTGTCCCTACCAGGATTAGTACTTTAGGGCCGTACTTATCGAATATCGGCCCGATGAACACGCCGCCGCCGAAGTAGATAAAGGTGTACACGGAGAATATCCAGCCGATCTCGCTATTACTGTAGTTTGCTAGCTAGTGAGAGTAGAGGTAGGTATGGAAAGTGGCGATGCTGCTTAGGAGGCTAAGGGAAGAGAAGAGAGCTAGCTATACGCTAAGAACAATCGACCAGGCGCGCTATCCGCCTTCTAGGTATGTATCGACCTTGACGGGGCTCCAAGTCAGGCTCGAGCCGAGCCAGGTGTTGTAGGATAGAGGGGTGGAGATAGTGGTAGATGCGTGCATAGAGGCGTCGTGTATAGCCTTAGTCGTCTTGATGCTGCGCAGAGGTGGCAGTGCTCTTGCGTTGTCCATGTTGAAGTCCATAGTACCTGCTGGGTGGGGTGTAGATGGAAGTCGTGTACAGGGCTGTATCTCCTCGCTCTTATATGCCCTCCACCTGTAGGGTACGGCGTTTAACGACAGGTCGAATGATTTGGCGGTGCCCGATGTCACACAGCCGTGTTTGAATGTCAGTAGCCTTGGAACGAGTGCTGACGCTTCTCACGTAATGGATGACCGTCTGCTTGCAGCTCTTTCGAGCCTTCCCCGTCCGATGTCAGCACCGGTCGGTATGTATGTACACTTCCAAGTTCTGTATCTAGCGGTGAAATATGTCGTCCAGCTGCTCAAGATTACGACACGACGTCTCGGAATTCTGCCACAGCCCCCCAAAATGAAGACTAGTTGGATCTCCTTTATGATTCGCATGCTACATGCTGTCGCAATCATTGTAACCCTCGGCCTGGCAGTCGCCTTAACGTTCAAGGACGACAACCAGAAGACCGGAGTAGTCAGTCTTTACGTAAGGGCAACCTCCCGCTGTAAAAGGCCGCCTAACTTACAATAGCCAGATGAAATCCGTCACCACTCGACAACCGTCCCTTCTCGATCCAATTCTCTCTCGAATCACGCAAGAGTTGCCCCAGATAACCCTACCGGCCGAGATCGAGTCGGCAGCAGACAAGGCGGCCGCTGCTTTCACGAGTGCCCTCGAAAAAGCAAAAGAAGTCGTTACCCTAGAGCTCTTTGGCAACTTTACTCTTGGCACACGGCATGGATGCGCACAGATACAGGACGAGGCGGCATGTCTCGACATCGGGCCGATATCTTCACTGTTAGTGGGCAGCATTGCAGTTGCGTGTATATCGCTTCTTCTGGATGTCGGGCGAAGTCTTGGCTTGGAATGGGTGGTTGTGCCTATGGTCATCAGCGACCTCGTACTCTCCATTGTGTCAGCTGTGGTTGTGGTTTACGCGAATGTCTCCCATGAGCTGTTTTCGGCAGTTGCTGCGCGTTTGCAGCTCGGTGTCGAGCGAGGTGCGGCCCTTGAGCATGCGTTCGCCATGCTTGTGCTGTCTATAGCAGCAGCCACCCTCTGCATCGGCTCGCTCTGGATTTCGTTCAAGGCGCGTCTGAAGGAATAGGTTCGGCAACCTGGACGATGCTGCGGAGAGACTCTCCGGACACTGTGCCAAATCATGGCAGTTCTCTTTATCACAGAAATGGAGCTTCGAAAACGGAGGCTCACTGGTGCTTGGTGGCTCTTGCGTGCTTTGAAAAGTTGCTGGTCGCATTGTGTCCAGTACCGAGAAGGCCCTACATTTAGGGCCTGTCTAGCAGGGCCGGACATATGGCTAGCAGGGCCGTAAAAAGTGGACCTGAAATTTTCCTAGTTACCCAAAACACGAGGTGCAAGGCGTCGCACAAGGTTAATTACCTAACTAGGAATTCAGACTCGGCCCGAGCGCTCGGCTAAGCTAATTTAGGAATTCTGCCGCCTACGCCCGCCTTTTTCCACGACTTTAACCCAGCCAACCTACTACCTACCTATCTTCAACCTCACCACCACCACCTACCCGCGCGCCGATGGATCTAGACGACGATACCGCGGGCGACGGCGATCCTTACCGGCCGGTTGGCTGCCGGCGCCGGTGTCGCCGTTACTATACTTTACGCTACTCGCTAGCTTCAATTGACGACGTTGCGACCGGTGCGGCGCGGCGCGCCCGGGCGGTCGCGATAGCTTTAATTGAGCCGCCCTGGCGCGCGCCGTGANGACGACGTTGCGACCGGTGCGGCGCGGCGCGCCCGGGCGGTCGCGATAGCTTTAATTGAGCCGCCCTGGCGCGCGCCGTGACGCGGGCTGTAAGCCCTGCGCGACAGCGGGTTACAGCGGGCTGATATCCAGAGTTGCAGCGGGTCTTCAGTGGATGCAAAAAGGCCTGTTTTTGGCGGGCATTTGCACCGGTCTAGGACTGTTTCACACCACCGGACTGCTCAATCGGGTTGGCGCAGTCCTGGCCCGCTTTTTGCGGCCCTGCTAGCCATATGTCCGGCCCTGCTAGACAGGCCCTACATTTAAGGCATCGGAACACGTCTATCCTCCGCTGGTGTTCTCCTCCGGCACCGTCCTCTTCGTGCCCCACCTAGCAAATATAGATAACTAAGAATAGATTACTCCGCATCGTAAGACTGAGGCGCAGACCCTAATTATAGAAATGGCGCAGAACCGCATGCTGGCTATAAAGGTGACGCTCACCTCATGCACTTGGCAGCATCTCAATCGGTGCACGCTAAATCCACCCATGGCGGTCTCCGATGCGCACTGGATCTCTTTGGAGCAGAGGGATGACGGTTTGTCACTGGCTCGAACGTTGCGACTTGAATATCTCCTGGATGACAAACCATGCCAGCTTGTCAGTTGCTTGATTCTAGGAGGCGATTCCAGGCTTAGAGCAGCCAGACACGTCGCAAAGTCGATGGAACCCATCGGAAAGGCTGACAGCATCAACCTGCGACTCAACAAACAAACCAAATCTCCCCTTTTGATTGCGGACGGACCCATCTGCCTTGAACCTGTCCAAGGTCGGTCGACAAATGGAACTGTGGCGAAGTTCCCCGCGAATGACCCAGCCATGTCTCTGTCGAGCCTCTACACCAGGTTGCTGGCCCCTTTCGTGGATGTGGTTGCCTTCATTGTCTCCAGCATCGTCGAGCTGGAGTGCGCGGCCAGCTTTATCTCCCGGTGGATTTGTGCTGCTGGGGGATGTACCCACGCCGCACGGCCGCAATTAATACTATTGCTCGAAGGCGACTCGCTCTTGGGATCTGAAGAGAGGTTTACGAGGCTGTTGGGACGGAGGACCGCTGCCTCGGTCTTCTCGGCATTCTCTGACATATCTTTCTTACCTTTCGGGCCTGACTCTGCCGAGGACGGACACACACTGAGTGCCGAGATCATTACCAAGTCGCAGGCGACTGCGGACGCCATGAACAGAGTCAGATACTCGAATGCTCAACTCTGTGCTCTGCTTGAGGGCGCCTTTGAAAATCTGATTCGGGGGTTGTCGTTTGACTGCATCCAGGCTGCAAGGTCGACGAATCCCATACCGGAGAATGCAGCCAACTGTCTTTCGCGCTTTCTCCGCGCCAATACAGGATCGCGCATTTTACGATCCGTGGTGCTTCCAATGGTCGCGTCCTGCATCCATCTAGATGCCTTCCCGCCGGAAATGCCGGGTGAGCCCCTCTGGCCCTTGCTTGGGCGTACAAGCTAACGTTGCAGACTTCTCCATTATGGATGTGTTCCATACTCTGTACAAACCAGTGTGGGTCAGAGCGGTAGAGATCTCCGGGCTACACCACGGAGCAACGCCCCTCCTCGATCCCTTTGTTCTACGTCTACGGCGTCCAAAGCGCATCGGGGCTCTGAAGAGCCGGCACAAGCGGCTGTTGATGTCATTGAAACGAACTTGGGAAGAGTACATGCCTGAAGATGTCTGCATCGCATGTTTGCTCAGGCGGCCGGAGCACTTTGTTTCCTGTGGGCATGGTTATTGCGAAGTTGACCTACGGCGATACGGTCGCTCTTTAGGTCAGCACCGGTTTGTTCTCGACTCGTGCCTGCTCTGTGGCGCACCTTGCCGGCGCGCTTTCGATGTGAGGCCTCCAACAAGAGGCCCCCGTATCTTGTCACTCGACGGCGGCGGCATCCGAGGCATAATACTGCTGGAGTATCTTTTGATCTTAGAAGAAAGGTTACGACCCTATCTGCCAGGGTACCCCGTCCAGAACCATTTCGACTATAGCATCGGCACGAGCGCAGGTACGTGGTCCAAACACTGGACGGGCTGGATGTCTAACAGCTACAGGAGGGCTGATCGTCCTGGATGCGGTTCTGAAGGGAAGAACCATCCAGGAGTGCGTGCGCGTGTTCATGGCCTGCGCCACCACTGCCTTTAAGAGCCGGTTCAAAGTCCTAGAGTCTTCGTCCCTATCAGCGCTTATTTCCCTAGCAATGGATGCTGCCAGGTCGTCCGCGAGAGCTCTGCAGTCACCTTTGGTACGGACTTTGGCGGCATTAACGGAAGAACTCGTCAAGGGTAGGATTCAAGACGGCAAAGCTCTGCTTGCAAGTATTGCTACAATAGCATGCGGTCTCGTCGCCGACTGTCTCTACCCGTCCGGTAACATAGAGAAGGCCCTGCAGGAAGAGTTCGGCCGTGAGTGTCGACTGAATAACTATTCCGCGGCATCACGACGCGGAGCAAAAGTTGCCGTAACCGTCACAGAGACATTCTCTCCACATCCAGAGCACATTCTATCCAACTATAGTGGCGTCGTATGCGACTCGCATCGGCAAGGATACCGCCATGCACTCCCGGAAGGATCAAGCAGAAGCCCCAAAGTGTGGGAAGCGTGAGTTGCCGTGGGCCTGACCATGAATCATACTGACCATCCCAGTGCCAGGGCAACGTCGGCAGCACCGTGGTTCGTATCTGACCCAGATCACGCCACGGCTTTCCCTCCCCAAGTCTAACTTTGACAGGTACTTCGCCCCGTGCTTGATCGGCGGCGTCGGGGACTTCATGGACGGCGGGCTCTGGAGGATGAATCCAGTGGATGTTGGTCGCCAAGAAGCCGCTGCCCTGTGGCCTCATGCTGCGCATCCGGACATAGTCCTGTCTATAGGCACTGGACGGCTGGGCGAGAGCGACCGGCCACCGGCCCAGTCATCCACGCTGGCAGCGATCAAACGGTCTGGCCGCTTCCTGACACGGCTGCTCACTTGCCTTCCCGAAAACCCCGTCTGGAATGCACACAAGTGGCACGAGACAATCACTGCATGGAATGAGCGCTTGGGCGATGCCAGTGGCGTCAGACTGGATGTCGAACTGCCCTGTCTCCCCGCTCTAGACGACGTCTCGGCTATGGGCTGGCTGAGGACGGCGGTTCGCCAGCAGGCAGCTTCGTCCGGAGTTATGGGCAGCCTAGTGGAGACATTCCTAGCTAAGTTGTTCTTCTTTGAGCTTACCTCGCGGCCGATTCGCTCGCGACATGGGGTAAGCTGCCAGGGGAGCATTCTATGCGACCTAGCACCAGGGCCGGACTTGGCACACCTCGTCTCGCGGTTGGAGAGGGAGGGTTTCGTCTTTCACGTGCTTGGCATTTCTGTTCCTCTGACGGGCAGCGCCGAATGGGAGCTGGAGACGCACCCGCTGCGGCTTCCTGTTGAGGTCTGCGTCTCAGGCCTGGAGGCACGTTTCTCCGTGGCTCTCAGCGATCAAAGCAGACAATCCTGCGACATAAGTAGCTCGCCGTTCACGTTGAACTGGCTGATGAAGGCTCAGGGGTGGTGCAAGCCTTTTGGAAGGGCAGACCATCTGCCAGTGGGGCCCACGGAATTCAACCAGGGGAAGCGAATTCAACCGCAAAGTACCAGAGAAGGCAAACGACGGAGGAGGTACTGAGAATATGATCACCTGCCCAGCATGAGGCTGTTTGTAAGGACGACAGTTTGCTATTAGATGATTTGTGCAGCAATAATATGGTCATCCTGCCGTAGGAGGATTATGTATGAACAGAGGGGCGATCTCTGGGGCGTTTGTGGTGTTCCGTGAGACACTCGCCGTACCAGCAGCTGAAAGATGACCACCCCGTGATGAAACGGCACCTCTATGACCTCGGTTGCCGCGTCGCGGTAATGAAGACTCTCCTCGGATGCCAATCCCATGCTTCTGAAAAGACTTCTCAGCCAGCGGTCTCCAGGCAGACCCAGACTGCCGATCTTCATGTCTGGATCACCGCATGTAGTAGAAGGGAAGAGCAAGACGGACAGCAAGACTCTGTTGTCCACGCTGACGGATGCCCACGCAGACCCCGATACATTCTGGATGCTCAGCTCCAAGGTGCTAATGCTGCCGTTTCGTTCGAAATTTCTCTTGGTTCTGCGCTCGAAATGGTTGAATAACCCTCCCGATTCCGGTGACTTGAGAGAAAGGAGTTGCTGGCCAGAGGACGGTGGCGGAGTCTCGTTCGGAATAGTGACGCTGAGTTTGTCCATGACCGGTCGTGACAGTTAGGGTCGTGTCTTGCTCCGAGAGGATCCGAGACGAGCAGAAGGTCGAGTTTTAAACAAGACAATGACTGGGGTGTCAAGTCAAAGAAGGTGAGAACAGTATGTTGCCAATTGGTCAGAGGGAGGGGGTTCCAGTAATGCACCGCCTTATACGCAGCATGCGCCTAGCGGACGAAATGAGTGCCCGCGTTACTCAGGTTACATGTCACACAGTATGCATAGAACCAAGTCATCCAGAAAGGCTTGTACAGACAGCCTACTGTGGAGCACTGTTCTGTAGTGACAGCGAGCGCTTTCAGACTCGATCCAGAATTGATGACCATATGGACGATTTTAGAAACTTGCTCGGCTTGTCATCATGAAGTACAGCAGCATCCGGACTGAGCCACAGATCAGGATACTGTATGGCACCAGGGAGATCAGAGCAGCATCAAGCCGCCAGTTGCCCTACAGGTACGGTACCTTACAAAGGCAGGAGCAATGCGCAAGGACGACTGAGCTAAAGGCGAATCGAAGGAGCATATATCATAGATTTGTCTTTTTCATCTTGAGGCTTCTTCTGGCTTGGTACATGATCATCTCGTCTTTATCGTTCGTGTCCTTGGAAGGTCCCACTGGATATACATTCTGCTTCAGTGAGGCTGTTACCGTTTGGTTTGAGATAGTTCCAGGCAGCTCTCCCCGAATGAATCGCGGCGCCTGATGCAACTGGCCTAAGGAAGGGGCTTGGGAATGAAGAATATCGTCCGGTTGGTTCCGATGAGTAGGTCCGTGACTCTTTCGGGCAGAATACTGACTCTGTTCTCGTCAAATAAGTAATAACCCCGCTCATCGTAAGCATCAGCCAGTTTTTGAAGCGTGGTCGGGTCGGACGGGTCGATCTGGACCACTTGAAC
Organism: Plectosphaerella sp. P0831; assembly: GCA_014635975.1. Classification (NCBI taxonomy): domain Eukaryota; kingdom Fungi; phylum Ascomycota; class Sordariomycetes; order Glomerellales; family Plectosphaerellaceae; genus Plectosphaerella; species Plectosphaerella sp. P0831. Next base: position 27,231 of record JACAFV010000202.1, on the reverse strand, counting down.
AGTCCTCGACTCCGGTTGTAGGTGTCGCTTGTATGTAACCTGGATAGACCTGCCCCTCGGTAGAACCGCGGAGTCGAGCACCTGAGCCGGCTCCAGTCGAAGGTACTGCGTTTGACCGTTCACATGTCGCCAAGCCCCAGTCATCGCATCGGCGGGCTTGGTTTGGCTAGAGGGTGTGTTATTGTTGGTATGCGCCTGAGTGGTTGCCGCGACGCTTTCATGACGATGCGAGGGGGCCGCAACAGACGTATGGTCTGCGACTTCGGACACATATGTGCTGGAAGTCCACCTTTCGACGCCAGCAGCCTCTCTCTCGACGATGTGGACTGCGTTTGTCCGGGCAGGGCTCTCTTCACTCAGGGCCTTGCGTAGTTTTCGCCATTCAAGCCTGACCTCCGACGTGCCGAGTTGACCATCACTGAGGAGTCCATGATCGGCCATAGCGGTTTCCGGCGCCAAGGCATCTCTCTCTCTGGGGGTGCCAATTATTTCGTACAAGGAGTAGAGGACGGGGAATGCCGGGATGACGCTGATGTTGAACGGCATTTGTCGGCCAAAGAAGGCAAGGTAAAGCGTGCGGTATGCGAGATACTCGGCAACATCACAGCAGCCGTAATGCTGGGGGCTGTGTAAATGGGCGAGAAACAATGTCTCGTGGTGTTGGCCGGTCGGATGTCTGCATATGGACTGCCGTATTGCGTCTTCCGGCCTCAGTGCCTCCTCTGCACTGCGGTGCTTGGGCAAAAGGGAGGAGAAGGAGTTTTGTATGCGTCGCGATTCCCTCGAAGAAAGAATGCCCAAGGCCTCCGCCAGCATGGCAAGCCCATGCAGCGTCTCCGAGGGGCTCTCGGTTGATCCCGCGTCGGCCTCTCGTTTGCCGCAAACAAGTCGCAGTGCTGCAAGCCAGATCTGCCGTCTGCCGAGCTCAGCTCGAACAGCGTCATCGCAACGAATCAGCGTGTAGCTGGCCTCTGTGAGTTGGACGACACATTTTTCGCCGTTCTGTCCAGTCTGAGCTGCTTTGCGAATCGAAGGGCTGATCTCGGTACACTCCGGGAGGAGCCCTCTGAGCAGCTTGCCAGCTAGTCGTAAGACCTTGAAATCTTCGATAAAGGTGGCAATAGACGTGATCCTGCGGTCTGTGGTCCTAGAACAGATTTGTTCCAAAATCTGCTCTTGTTCTTCACGGTTGAACGACTCCAAGAAACGCTTCCGGTCCCGCAGCTCCACCAGGACACGCTTGTCCTCATATGACGATCCCGGAGCTTTGCCCTGGAGGACCTTCACGTCGGACCTACTCACGCGCTGCAACTTTACCACGTCATCACTGAACATATCCCTCCATAGCTGCAACGTGTCCGAGAAATAGGAAAGGCACTCCTACTCAACCGTCAGAACGTACTGCACGGGACAGGCGACATACCTCTCTGGTGCCCGATTCGGTCAAGTCTGGCAGTAAGCTAGCCGTAAAGCCCACAAACATTCCATGCAGTCCAGCTTGTAGGAATGCAGTAAATGACTTCATGTAGTCTTCGCTCCGGAACAACGATTCAAAGTCCCTGGATCGTGCTGGCGATGCGGTAGCAAGATTCTTGAACCAAGGATGCTCTACATCCAGGTTGGCCTGGCCATTTTGTCTCCAGATCTCACAGAATAATGCGCCGTCATCGAGCTCCACCGAACTCCCTCCTCGCGCTGTATCGGCAGTTTTCCGCGATACTTTCGTTGTGACCATTCCCTTATCAGTGCCGTCATCAGTCTTTGGCGTTCTCAGTCGTGAGGGCGGTATATTGCGTTTGCGGATAGGGAGACTTCCTGGCTTGGCCTTCGACATAGGGCTGTGGGAGGGCCATTGGACAGTTAGGCCTAGCAGGCTGGTGGTCGTTTCCACAATGTCTGAAAAGACTCGTGAGAGGTGCGTCTCGCGACTGGACCGATCGAAACCGGGGTCTGGCGGCTGTTTCTCCCATGCTCTTGTCTCGTCGAAGATGATGTCTCTTGCTATAAGAAGTCAGCGATCTGTCGGAGGCTCGAATACACATAGCTCACCTTGGATAAGAGACTTCCCAAGATGATCCAGGAGATTGACTACTTTGTTTCGACTACGAGTGGTGACGCGAAATCGATCCGTAAACGATGGCTGTTCGACGGTGGTGCGCCAGATATTGAACCTGGCCAACTCCCCTTGGACTTGGAGCTGTGTGGGATGCCTCCTGGAGGGATCCCTAGACGTAGTGGCGAGCCCGTTGGCAGCCGGCCGATTGAAGGCATCTGCCAAGGCCTCATAGCCCTGTAAACAGACGAGGATACCATCTTCAATTGAAGCCATCACCTGGTTGGCGCCCAGAGACTGCTGCTGAGGCAGGCATGTGCAGTACAGATCCTGAGGCGGCGTTGAATCGCTGTGGCAGTGTCTGGACAAGGTGGCTGAAGCTGACGTGATGACCGCGTGCACTCAAGATGCCAGAACCGTACTGAAGCCCCACCCCTTTCGGAAGCAATGATGACACGGCCACGTGTCTGACAGAGTTGCTCTGGAACGCATGTAAGGGCAGCAGCGGTCCTAGCCCTGCCTGCCCACATCGGCCGTGCTCTGTTCTACATCTTGCGGGCGCGCGACATATTCATGATATGCCACATGCTGTTCAGCCATGGGATACGATCTCGCTACTCGGGCACAAGTCGTCGCCCTGAAGGCATACGGAGCCCCTACTATTGTCGTCGAGGGTCATACAGGGGTTCCCTCCCAAACAGTCCGCCGCATTTACAATCGAGCGCTTGCCCGGGGTCTCAATCCCAGGCTGAACCCGTGCAGAATCCTCAACTTCCACTTGGTGGACCGGCCGCGCTTACGTCGATCGCACTTGATGACCGGAATCCTCTCTACAGCTTCGACAGATCCTGAGCATCGACCTGCCCCAGGGTTTTGCGCAGCAACCAGAGTGGAAGTCTCGTCTAGCCAGGACTCTTCCGAGGCCGGTAGCAGTCCCACAAGTTCTCACGCGAGTAGCAGCGACACCAGCGTGCGAGATCCAACGACGTCCCCAAGCCCTGCCTGCGACACTCCGCCGCCACCGGTCGCTCCTCCTCCCCCACAACCTCACCCCACTAGATTTCTTCAAGTGCAAGCGGCCATGTCGCCCATCTTCCAGCCCCTCAGCAGTTCGCCAAAGTTCGCCATTGCCGTCTTGACAGGTGACAACCTGCTTCGAGACGACGCCGTGAGCTTTCTGCGCGACGATCTGCCTCTTTGGGAGGGCATCTGGGACCAGAAGAAGACGCCCAAACCAGCTGCGAACGAGTCCAGCTTTGAGCAAGTCGCGAAGATGGCCCGTTGCGTGGCGCTGTTTGAGACACGCACCATCAGAGACCACGTGCGCCTGCGGTTCCATAAACTGCTCCAGTACCAGGCTTTTGCCCGCTGTCTCGCCGCGGCGGAGGTTGAGGACACGCATCAGACCTCGACGATAAACCATATCATGCAGAAGATTCACGGACATCGCTGGATTTCTGCAGGAACAGACCAAAGAAAGAGGCTTAAAAACACGTTCCACGCCCAGAAGCGCGCAGGAAAGAGGCTGCAGATCTTGTGCAACCATGTCGGATACGGCTTCCTCCTTCTGGGTAGCCGAGCCGCGGTGGGCAGGATGTGAGTGGCGGCGACTCTCTGACTTTCGACCTGACTAATTTGCCTAGCTTGGAGCCCACGTTCACCGACGAGATGTTCCACGCCTTGGTCTGCTATGTGTGCAACATGTTTCCGCAGCTGCGCAGGGTGTGCGACAGGCTGGATAGGGCAGTTCGACATTTGGTGCGGGACGATTCACCGATAGGGATGGATTCACAGCTACTGAGTAGTGCGGACGAAATGGAAGCCTTCATGGAGGAACGAAGTGCCGTGATTCCGCCAGCAAAATTCATCATGATTGACTTGTCGACCGAGGTCAACGGCCTGAGCCTAGGCAGACGAAGAGACTAGCCAAATTGAAACCTCCGCTTTCCATCACAATGGGTTGATCAAACAACGGAGAGACGTTGCACAAGGTAGGGCACCTCGAATGTCTAGCCCAGCCAGCAGGGCTCGTGTTCAGAGCGACCTGCCAAGTGTATTTCTGCTCCCTACAGCGAGACACTTGCATCCACAGCACCTGGACCGGTGTCTGCCCTACCATCAGTTGATGGACTGGGCCATCTCCGCTACGATTCGGTCCAGTCCAATGTTCGACTCTGCGCAATTGCGTCTTTGGAACTGCTTCAATTCTGCTCTTCCTGTGCTGTTGTGCTGCAGCCTGATAGTCATCATTGACAATTCCATTGATGATCGTGTCTCGACCCGCGTAATCTGTTGGCTTCCTGAATGTCTTGTGCAATTGCGGCGGGCTCTGGTTCCGGGTCTCGGCTGTGTCGGCGGCTTCGACGGCGAGCTTGTCTTGTTCCGCCGACACCGCAGCTTCTTCTGAGCGGTCTGAGGCAACATAGGTTGCGGCCAGTATCGTCGCCCTTCACATAGCGTAGGTGATGGCTGGCCAGGAATCACTCGTGCTTCCGTCGCACCCCGACGACAGATGGCCAGATCTCACGCGGGGCGTGCTTCGGCAGCGACGTCTGGGCTGACATGGCGCTGACAGTAGAAGAAAGAGGCGTGCCATCCCGGCCATGGAAGCGCGGTCATGACATCGTGGCAGTCTGGGTATGCTGGGTCAGCCCAATTGCTGACTGTCTGGTTGATGCGGAGGAGTAGTGAGTGCAGTCGCTGTTCACTGACCGCAGGATGGCGACAAATCCTCCATAGGATTCGGACACCAGGACCAGCACGGGAGGGACGTGACTGGAGCTGACTTTCGGCTACCGGAGAGGTCAGCCAATGACGGCCACCAGCATCCGCCCGATCCACACCCACGTTGTCCGCACGACCGGACGTCGTCGACCGGCTCGACGCGCTGCTCCGTTCCTACTGTACCAAAGTCAGCAACGCGCCGCGCTCTGAGGACTGCATCTTGGTACGTCTGAGGAATGCAACACCCGCTAATGCTTAAGCAAAACGCTGATTGCGCTCGACTACTATAGGCGTACCGACGAGTCACACACAAAGACCCGACCCCTGCTCCACGGTCCTGCGTGCATGCCGACAGCGGCGACGATTACAAATGACACAAGGCGTCGATTGCGCAAGAGTAATGTACAGTACAAGGCGATCGATTTTTGAATTGGGTATCAAAGAGGCTCTGGGCAAAGTAGCTGTTCGCGGCGATACCGAGCCATTGCGGGCCTCAATCGTCGCCACGCGGACGACTTGGCGCTGTTCTGCGTCGACAAGCTGATAGACGGGAGGGAGAGCCTAGAAGAGTATCTAGGAGATAATGAGATCATTCAGTGGACGAGTCGCGGTGAAGGATCGCCGACATGGCCATTCTCGTCGGCGAAGTCGCCTGCGTGACGGTGAAGGCAACAAAGCTTCTGTGACGGCTATGATTGATGTACAGTAGCTAGTTCCACCGCGTGCGCATCGTGAGCCTCCGCGTAGCCTTGAAGATGTGGTATCTTGGTCGCGCGTATCCGACAGCAAACCACTGCGGCATACCGTCATAACTCAATCCTTCGGCACATTCTTGCATGCGCGCTGCTTATGCGCGATTCTCCTCCATCTACCGTAGTAGTTCAATGCTAGCCGGTCTGCTCCTGTTCGCCCGGCCGGCTGGCACAACACTCAGTGACGTTCTCGTCGCGCCCACTGAACCGTACGTCATTGTCGCTCCCTCCAGCAGCAAGGGCCCAACGACAAAGGTCGTCTTTGCAGCGACATCCCAGACGCTCCTTGTTGAGCAGCAGCCTCTGTGACATGTCAGGATCTCTTCGATGCGCCTGGATTTCGCTGCTTACCGTGAAGTTCTCGAACAAGGCTGCGACCACAACTTGTCCGATCGAGTACGCGTACATCGATGCCCTGAGGGTGATGGCCGACTTTTCAAAATTTTCGACAGAGGAAAAGTCAACGCACGCGGCTCCCACCTTCACCAGCTCTGTGGGAATCTGGAAACTCCGATCGTACACGCCGCTAAGGATGACATCGCTGACGGGGAGACAGGCCTCCAGGTCGCAGCCGGGCAGATCCGTCACCTGGTATCGTCTAACGCCGCGGTCGATCTTTCGTTTGAGGACCTGAGCGGCGCCGGTTGGGTCCACAGAGAAGACGGTTGCTCCTTCGCTGACCAGCAAAGCCGCCAGTGGCTTCCCGACCACGTTCGACCTGTTGATGACCGTGATGGTCTTGCGACTCAGCCGCTCACCCCAAGACGTGCTGCTGTAGACCCCGGAAGATTCCAAAAGGCGACACACGGCGAGGGCAGTGCACGGAAGTATGGCTTGATGGTGCAGACCTGGCCCCAGTTGCAGATACTCGTGGTAGAAAGCCTGCATATGTTCGGAGCAGAGACCTGCAACATCCTTATCAGGGGCGACGAGCCGCTGATAGTACCTATCAGTCATAGCTCCATTGTGGCGGGCCGGGTAGTAGACCAGTATGCCATCGATAGCATCGTTCATATTTGCCTCCTCGATCTGGCGTTCGAGGCTTCGGCCGGTCGTGCTCTGAAGGCTGAACTGGAAGCCGCTTCGTGAATGTCAGCGGGGTCTTTCCCTCCAAAAAGACTGGCTCACTTGTCTTGAAAGACTTTCCGGGTGAATTTGACGTAGGCTAGGGCAGACGGCTCTTCGTTCGCCAGTAGGCCGAGCAAAGTTGGTCGACGCCCACAGGGTTCGCCGGCTTGTCCCAACGCTGCCCTGGCCTCGCGGATGATGCTCTCGGCTGGATCAGCCGATCGTACAACAATGCGATGCCCGGTCGATGATGGACTAGAACTTGTCTTTGGTACAGAATCCATTGTTGATCGGAGGAAACAAGTGCAGCCGCAGACAGTTCAGAGCTTGGTAGGCGCACAACTCATTATACCGGCGCCGTCGAGCAATCCGTCATCTACGGTCAGGCGATTGATGACTGTCTAGTATTGTCATTCTATCGTCAACTGTGAGCCATTTATGCTTTGCTCGCAGGGCCCTCGCTCTGGCCGCCGCTTCCTTCAGAGACACCCGAGAACCCCGAGTCACAAGCTCGAAGTGTCCGATGCCGCTGAGTACTCCGTCAGCCGTCTAAAGCAGAATGGGCCACGCTAACCTGTAGCTTTGAAGGCACGAGCGAACGAGACAGTTTTTATGAGGCCTTGGACGATCGACAGAGGCGGACGGTGGATCGTGCGATGGCGTATGCGAAAAGGAAGGACTTCTCTGTGGCTTTGGCCATCTATCTTTCTAACACGCCAGAAGCAGCCTGCAGTGCCGCTACATATCGAGCCATCCAAGACACATGCGAAGACGACGCTGACGCTTTTCGAGATGGCCTCCTCGAATTGTATCAACTGGTTCGCAGCGGCCGCATGCCTCCACGCGATGACGCGGGCAGGTAGGCGGCACTTCCCACTTCACAAGTCTCGACTGCTAAGGATCCCCAGCACACCAGAGAACCAGAATCCCTTCCTGGCACTATTGTCGAAGCCGCCGTTCTATCTTGAGGAGCCCATAGGAGACCTGTTGATGAGACATATTCTGCTGGCCAACCTAGCCAAACAAGAGAACAAAGCACTCGACGCCGGTGAGGGCCTGACAGCGATCGAGAAGCCGCCGGACAGGAAAGAGACATCGGAGGCCATAATGATGTCCAAAAGTAAGGTGTTAGTGCTCACGATAGGCGACATTACAGACTTGCATGGATAAAGATGGACTCTCTTCCGACGTGCAGTTTCAGCAAAGAACAAAGACTTGCTCCAAGCACGTAATGTACGATTGTCAGTCTCGGGATCGGTTATTCTATGGGTGGTCTGTCCTTCTACTCTTCTTCCGCCCACTCATTTTCGCCACGGATCTGTTCCTTCTCCTCCTTTGTGGAGCCATTCGTGCTCTTGATCATGTTCGTGACCGTCTTGCAGCGGATATTGAGAAGGGCTCCGATAGCGAGATGTTTAGCAGCATGGGAGCCAAGTGGTAAGCAACGTTCAAGAACGTTTCATCCCACTCGCCGATCTCTACGTCCGTGTTGTCCGCTCGTCCGTGTCGTCCGTGTCGTCCTTGACCGGGCCGTTCTTGTTATGATCACACCGCTTTATGACTTTGCGTAGGTTGCTTCATTGACCTGCACAAGGTTTTTGTGCGTTGGTATGGGACGGAAGACATCCATGGTAGGAATGGGATTGTCCTTGCTGATGTGATTGTATCCAAGATCTCTTGGAGGTTTTTGATTAATAAGGAGCGTTTTGCGGCAGCTTCCTGGACGTAATAGTGGCGTTGTCACTTGAGCGGAGCCAGATCATGGCACACATGTGATCCGACATGGAAGTACCGATGCTTGAGCGATGCTCCACGTGGGCGGCGCTCGCGAGTTGAAGAACAAGTGCGGGGCTGTTGTGGCAAGAACTGAGCCGCCCCTAGGCGAGACACGGGAACAATGCGCCCGTTCAATACGTAGAGGGGAAGAGCTAACCGGGAAGGAGCGATACCTCTGGCCGTTGCAGCTTGGTCATGGTCTTGGCCCCCGTCATGGCCCCCGTCATGGCCCCCGTCATGGCATACTCTCGATGACCGCGGAGATGCATAAAGACAGCACTTACCGTGTACTGTACTGTACTGCACATATACCATAGTGGAACCCATTTGCACTGTTTCGTTGATAAACATACGTACACGATGCCTCCGACCTCGACGTCGAACGAAGCGCCGCGAGCGGCTGACGTCTCCAGCGTCGCTAAACTCGCGACTTTACTCCATATTTACTCGAGCCACCAAATCATCGAAGTGGTTGGCGCCATCCACAAGCAGCAGCGCAGTCAAATGATCAAGCTCGTGCACGATCTCCTGCCGGACGACGATGCTGCCAAGTCCTTTATTGAGCGACTCGAGACCAGGAACAGCGACGTCGATCGTCTGGCACAGCTCGTCCACACCGCAATGTAAGCAAAGCGGTACTGGCTGATGAGGAGAAGCCATGCTGACACTGCTAGACTGTCCGACCAAGCCACCAAATGACGGCAGCACGGTAAGAGCGACGTTGCTGTGGCGGTGTTCCAAGGGCATATTGTAACACTGGTGACTACCCGCAGGGCCTCAGGACTGCCGAACCCAAACGGATGGTTCCAGTGAATATTGCATCTAGTTAGGAAATCCACAGTCTCACGGCCTGGGAGAACTCAACCTCTCCTTCGGCCAATAGCTTCAGGAGCGACTCTTCCTCGCAGTTCCCGTGCCGCGGAATCGCAGACAGCAAATCGCCAGGGTGGAGGTTGGCGAACCAAGCGATCCAGCCGTCCACGTCCATGCCTGTGACGCTCTCCGTGACCTTGTGCTCGTCTTCCTTCATGAGGTTTCTGGGTTCTTCGGGACCCGGAGCCGCTGACAATGCCTCCAACATCGTAGTATCAAAGTCCTGGAGGTCTAGGAAGCCGCTGCCTGGCGATGGCAACTCGAAATCTAGAGGCGGCCACACTAGGGTGGTCGGAGGGTCCAGAGCGAGAGGCTGCCACTGCGGCAGAGGCTGAGTCGGGGACATCATGTACTCCTCCCGGTCCGTTGCCTGCTCGGTTGGCTGGTGTTCTGCCATGGGAAAGTCGGTCTCCCACTCGTCCGCCGCCTGGCTCTGGAAGAAATCACCGAGTCCTGTACGTCGTCAGGCAAAGTCCGCATCGCAGGCGGCCACTCTTACCTAGTTCTGGGTACAGGAGCTGGTCGGCGAAGCTCGAGGGGTCAGCAACTACTGGATCATGTGGACCCAATCCGGCGGCATGTCCAGTCGACTGTGGCACCATGACCCATGATGCGATGGTCGAGGTTTCGCCTGCGTCGCTGTTTGCTGTCTGGGTGGCCTTGGATGTTCTTCGGGTCGATTCTTTGGCGGCGCTCTCGGCCGCGGAAGTCTCGACGTGGATTTCTTCCGCGAGCGTTGCCTCGGATGCGCCATCTTTGCGCTGCCCCCGGGTTCTTTCCCTCTTCCTGGCACGGCTGGCTCTCTGATTGAGTCTGTTCTGAACGCGCCTCCTTGTTGCTGGGTCAAGGCTCTCCGAAGCCTCTGGACTTAGGCCCGTTCTCCTCCTGCCATTCGGCATGATGATGGTTGCGGTGCAAATATCGAGCCGCAGTCCTGCGCCGCTGCGCTGTGGTGTAGAAGTGTAACGAAAATCCCAACCCCGGTGCGCTTTGACGCCCGTGTGTCCTGCCGGTACTGCTCTTGGCCATGCCGTTGGTCATGCCGTGGGTCACGCCGTTGGTCATGCGGTCAAGTCATCAACAGCGTGACACCTGGAAACGCATAAAGGGGTCGTCCAAGGCACTGAATCACCCTGTAGAACGCACGTCATGCAATCCAACATGCCGCAGCCAGGACACTCGGGCCTTGGGGAGCACGCGGATCACGCATCCCACGATGCAGAGGGTGTCCGGAAGCTCGCAACCCTACTCTACATTGTTTCACTCCACCAACTCGTGCAAGACCTCGAGGACTTGGAATCACGGCGGAAAGAGCAGCTTCGGTCTCTCGTGTCCGAGTTCATCCCTGACCAAGAAGCAGCGACAGCCTTCACCGAGACCCTCTTCACGGAGGCAAGCGATAAGCTGTTGAAACTGGCTGCAATAGTCGTGTAGGTACAGTACCCTGCATCCATGTCGCTCAAACTATCTAATGTCACTGTCCTTAGTCCATCACCAGTCGGTTTGACGGCGCGGCCGGGCGGGTCCGAACGGAGGACCGACGCGTGAGAATCGGAAGCAAAAGGAACAAATATCGCATGTATTGCAGCGACTCTAAGAAAGACGACTAGGTGTTTCGCAGCATGTTGTAGCTCTACTGCCCCGCCCCGCTCTGCCCATACTGCCTATGCGAAAACGCCACTCTCGCGTTGCAGCAACCCGACGCATTCGTTCCTGTTGACCAGATAAGTCGCATGCGCAATCACAAGACGGGATAGCTCACCATGTACGTGCTTGCTGGCCGGCGAGGAAGGCAACAAGTCTTGCGAGAATGACGACCCGTCGCTCAAGCACCCCGATTTGGAGCGCAATGTTATCGTAGGAGCTGTGCCGTCCCCTTCAGTCGGGTTGCACGAGATTCGAGGTGGACCGCACGTACCTGGGCCCATGGGGCCAAGCCGAGGGAGCAGAGAGCCCACCGGGCGTGTAGTTGGTGGGCTGAAAAGCCTCGATCCCGGGCCAGTTGACCATTCTGACGCTTCCACTTGCTGACATGAACGGATGAAGCGGCGAGCTGAGTACTGTAGCATCGTGGCCACGCACTTTGCACGGGAATGGGTCGTAGTTGTAGCGACGAACGTGACGGCCAAATGACAATTGCGTCGGCATTACGTATGCTGGATTCATCCACTCCCTCCTCTGCGGTCATGAACTCTGTGGCGAGACGATGTGACCTTCCCCTCAGGGTCAGGCGCCTCACGTCCTGACTGGGACCGGTCATCCAACCCCGCTCGTATTCGAGGACACTCCGCTCAGGGCCCGACGCAGTCGCTCCCAGTCTGTTGGCTTTCCAGACGGCGGAAGGGCGAATAGCTGATCCAGGTTGAGGCGGGTGTCTGCGATGATGACCGCCGCGTGGGCGGTACTTAGCGTGACCGGCCTCAAGGGGCCCTTGCGCCGCTTCTCTCGCATCGACAGAGATCTCGACCACGCTACACTGCTGCGGGACAACTTGAAGCCATGGCCCATTCAAATGTGCCGAGCGGCATCGGCCTCCCGCTAATCCAGGTATTGTGGGACCCCAGCTTCCAACCTTGAGACTTTGGTAACAGGGTGTAGGAGGACGATCTCGTCGCACGATTGAATTCAGCGAGCGAGGCGATCACATCGTCCTGGGACGCCATCGTCAAATACCGCGCCACTGTCGCAGACCTGGAAGACCGCGTTCGGATCCTAGAGGCCGACAACAATAGTCTTCGGGCCGTGGCTGAAGCTAGGTGTGACGAGCACGCGTCGATGTGGGCAACCGAGTCCATCCGACTCTGGAACGATGAGGAAGCTTCGTGGAAGGCTCTCAACGAGCAGGTATATGCAGAGACCGCGAACACTCTGAGAAGCGAAGCGGCCGAAGCCAAGGCCGCCGCCGAATCTGCCCGTACGGAAGCAGATGTCCTGCTGATGGAAGCCGAACAGTATCGACTGGAGAACGAAGGTTTGCGGGAGATTTTGGCAGGACTCGGCATTTCTTCACTGCACAGCGTCAAACAAGAGGCGGTGGAATCTGGCGCCAAGGCGCCTGTAGATGAACAACATGGATACTCGCTCAGGTCGCGGAAGAGGCCACGGAGGGACAGTTAGATTGCAGATGCTGTAGTCTGAGCGCGGAACATGCGCGACCCCTAGTTACCTCCGAACATGGCTGCCACTTCGCTGTGCCTGATCAACGCCGCGCAGAAAACCCGCAGCCGTCCCGTGACCGCCCATGCCTCTGCCGCTGCCCACAGCTGATCATGGGGGCGACTAACGCCTGGCCCAGCCGCAAGGACCCTCAGCCGTTGCAAAGCGGCTTCTCCGATGTGACGAAAAAGGGTGTCGGCGGAACTGATTGTCGAAAGGACAGTCTGATGCGGGGCTCGGTTGCTTGCGTCCACACCGCACTCGACAGCCGGAAGGACGAGGAGTCTGCCCAGACTCCTCGCACGAGCTGTGCGGCCGTGTCGCGGCGCCGAGTCGAGTGTAACGAGCATCGAACTTACATGCTCGTACTCGCACGGCGAAAGCGGCTCGCACAAAGCGGACAGCAAGTGACCCCATGATGCTGCGTCTAGGTCGTTCGGGACTGGGCGTCCCGCAGCAACATGGAACATCACGGCTGCCAGCAAGATAGTGCACTCCTCACTGTCGCGGGCCAGGAAAGGGGCCTTCACAGTGATGGGAGGCGAATCTTCGGGGGGGCTTTCAGTCCCAAAAATCGCTGCCGAGGCCTTCGGCAAAGACGCCAAAGACGGCATCAGGTCGTACACCACGATGGGTTCGTGTCCCACCCACGTTGCGAGGATGGTGTGATCATCGTAGTGGGTCAAAAACAAGACCCGGACTGATGATGGGCGCAACTTGTACAGAAACGGGGTAGCAACGGTGCGGGACCAGCGGCAGTGACACGCGACATGTATTCTGCAGCCGTACGCACTTTCGATGATATGGAGCGCATTCTCGACCGTGCCGGTAAGCGCAGGCGCCGGATCGGGGCTTTCGGCACGCATGGTCTCGGATCGGGGCCCGGGCGACGACGAGCTCGGGGTGCTGTGGCAGCCGTTGCTATCGGCCGGCTTGGCGGACGATGGCGGGGGTTCGGAGTGTTCCTGATGCTCCATGGCAGAGTCAGGAGGGGCCAGTGGGTTGGCGATGCCGTCTCCCGTTCCTACAGCTGGACTGGCCGTTTTCGGCGGATACGGCGCTGCTGCGAAGATCTGATCGGCCACGGGCACGACTGTTTCAGGATGGTACTGCTGTTCATATCCACTTGATGCCTTTGCAATACCGTCAGCGACACGCTTCATGCTTCACAGTAGCAAACGCGACTTGGAGCCCACCTCTGCGGCCAGGGACAACGCCGCTTGTCTCATCCGCTTTCGCTGGCGAGAGTTCCGCTGATTGACTCTGTTCTGCCGCCGTCGTCGAGCCTCAGCAGTTTCTCCGGATGCAGAAGCAGATGATCGCGACAGGACGGCCATCGTTCAATGACCAGGAGACACCAAAGAATCGTAAAGCGTGCAGTGTAGAACAGGCTAGTTTGGCACAGTACAGCATCCATGACATGGACCACAAAGAAGAGGAGGATCAGCTAGGTGCCGACAGTCATCCACTGTTCGCAGAGGGGCCATGACCAAGTTGACTGAATGAACGAATATGTACAGTACAACTGTATGTACGTACAGTGCTCGGTCAGGTATTGAGGCCATACTGCAGAGCCGTGCGTGGACAGAACGACCGTGGACAGGCAGCGCGGGATGACTGGGCGCTGTGCATGGCCGCAGACGAGAATAGACGACCGAAGGCAGAGTGGCCACCCAGACTGAATGACCGCGTGAATGATCGCAGGACGATGGCCGTCAAGACTGAATAACCGCAGGAGAACTGAATGACAGAAGGAGAATGACCGCAGGCAGGATTAACAGTATGAGCATATAGCGCGGGAGGTGGCCGTCAAGACTGAATGACCGCAGGAGAACTAAATGACAGAAGGAGAATGACCGCAGGCAGGATTGACAGTATGAGCATATAGCGCGGGAGGTGGCCGCGTACCGTGAATAACCGCGTGAATGACCGCAGAAGAATGGCTGTCCAGACTAAATGACCACAGGAGAACAGAATAACTACAGGAGAATGACCGCAGACGAAATTAACAGTACGAGCACACAGCGCGAGAGTAGCAGCACACCGTGAATGACCGCATGAATAACCGCCGACAGTATAAGCATACCGCGCGAGAATGGCTATACACCGTAAATGACTGCATAAATGACCGCGGCTAAAAATCGACAGTACGAGCACACCGCGCGAGAGGTGGCCACACACCGTGAATGACCGCATGAATGACCGCGGCCAAAAATCGATAGTACGAGCACACCGCGCGAGAATGGCCACACACCGTGAATGACCGTATGAATGACCGCAGGAGGATGGCCGTCTGGACTGAATGACCGTAGTAAAGTTGAATGACCGAAGGAGAATGACCGTAGACAGACTTGACAGTACGAGCACACCGCACGAGAATAGTCGCACACCGTCCATGACCGCATGAATGACCGCAGGATAATGGTAGAGTCGACACCGCGCTATACGGCACAGTATTCCCCACTCTTCATAGACTTGACTCTTCACCAGTAGCGTTCTCGATGTTCGAAGCCAATGTGCGTGGACACACAACCTTACAGTACTTCGTTCCCTACGCACTATCACCCTATCACTCAACATGAGCACGTGGCCTGGCCTCGACAACACGGTGATCAGCAGTGCAGACACAGCGACCTCCAATCCTGACATGACAACCACCAGCAATCTCACGACAAGGTAGGTATTCCTTCCCTCATCTACTCTCAAGCTCATCTTTCCGCAGTCCTCAAGAGAACCTGCACGCCAAGCTCGACAAAGTCAGCGCACAGGTCGACGCGCTTGTCCTGGTCCTGGGACAGATGGCTCAAGGGCAGCAGAATACGGCGTGAGTAGCTACCTCTTGCACCGGAATGGCCTGCTGATGATGGGTAGGAAAAAATTCATAGACGAGCTTCAGAAGAAGGCCGGTCAATTTCGAGGCTAGGATTGCTGGAACGGAAGGCTTCTGCGAACAGGGTCTCGTTGCGGGGCGGGGAAAGCACTGGCTAGGACAGTAAATACACACTATACACGTGGCCATACCTCTCATTCTTCCGGAGATGCATGCGCACCAGCCGAACTTGGCTGGAAGTGCTGCAATGGACTCTATGCCGTCCAGAACTTTTCCATCCTCATGCATTCCCCATCGGTGCCTAGGTGCCACTCGGCACCGGTAGGCCCAACCCACACTCGCAGTACTTCGCCAAGTGTCTCTCAAGGCCATCACTCACTTTCCAAGGAGCACCTAACACCATCAACAAAGCTTTGCACCATGCCGTTTTGCAGTGCTACTGCGCTCAAAACCGTCTACCGCATCATTCCAGCCGATCCATCTCCACTCCTCCTGCACTCACTCAGGGGCCATAACGAGTGGGTCAGCAACGTCCGTGGACTTGAAAGACCCCATGTATGCCAGTTGGACCGCGCAAAGCACCTCCGTGACTTGCGATTTCAAGCTCTCGATTCTGTCTCGTCAGCCCGTGCGTGCATGTCGCTGAGGCGGTCCGGACTGTCTTACTGGATGCTCAGTGATGCGACAGCTATCTCGATTTGCAACAGCCTGTCTTCAGTGCTAGGAAGGGCCAGGCTATGGTTGAAAAAGGCTGGCTCCGGCGTGTGGGAGCTTGCGCGAAGGTCCGGGAGGTCGGAGGGCGTCGCTGGTCGGCAGTCAAGCAGCCAGCTTCCTGCAGGCGGCTGAAGCTGCGTTGTGCCACATCCAGTGGCTGCAGAGTTCCGACAGTTGTGCCCGGTTTTGAGGCAAGACCCCGCCGTGTCGATGAGGTGGCTCCAACAGGTGCAGTCCATGTTGTGGTACTCCGGCGCGCCTGCTGCTATGTCCGCGAGGTTCAATCCGCAGTTTACCCTTACCTGATTACAGCCCTGTTATAGCAGCTCGCCCAGCGTGCGGAGATGAAGACGGACTTCTCCTGCCAGTCAGCGCAAGGGCCCCCGCTGGCTGAGTCGACGAGCTGCTTGGTCATCGTGTCAGATGGTGTCATCGAAGGTGTCGGGTCGTCGGACGTTCACAGGCAGCTGGGCGTTTGCTCCCTTGGCGTGATGGGGAAGGAGCAGCCAGATCCAAGTACGGCAATAGGGCACTACGTACGTTGACAGAGCTTCCGGTTCGGAAGCCAGTACCAGGTCACCTCGCAGGTGGTGTAGGAAAGGCCCTGGACCTCCAAACACACTATACCGTACTGCGGCCTGCTCCTTAGGCGCTGATGCGTGTTGCTCCCCGAACCAAGCGCCCGAACAACAGCACTGGGGCCGATACGTGTAGAGGCCGGCGCAGTTGTTGGAGAGACCGTGATGGTGTTTGGCGTTTTGCACTCAGGGAACCCGCTGGGCTCGGGCCTACAACCGGCCCCGCGAAAGCGAGGATACCAGCAAGCGGTCTGGGACGCAACAAAACTACCACAGGACGGCTCAGCTCGCGGCGCTGCTACCAAAGGTGTCAAAAAAGCTACTCAAAGGGTTAACTAAACCAAGTACGGATGGTGATGATGGTCCAGAGGGCGAACTTCTTTGATTCTGAGCAGAAACATTACTGCAGCATGCGCCAATGTGACGTACATATACTTGAGACACAACTGACAGCACGAACGAAGACGACAGCTTTCACTTTCCCACTTCGGCAGCTTCGTCGCCCGCAGCATCAACGGCGTCCTCCTTGCCCTCTCCCCGGCCAGCCGAACAATCTTGATGCATTATCCTCCCCATGTAGACGGCCACAAACAAACTCATGAGACCCATTACGCCAAGTTGGCCACTCATCATCGCCGCGGGCCAGCAGCCGAAGTTGGCAGTGTACCAAGCCACCAAGCCGACGAGAAATTCAACAACGGTGAGGTCGACCAGCACGACGGGCAGCCAGGCGACTGCACGAGCAACAGGCCCTGGCGCATCGCAGTCTTCCAAGTGGAATGAGAGCATGGTCGTGATGAGCACAGCCACGACGCCGGTGATGACGGTGCTGGTGAAGAGGCCCGCGGAGGCGTCTGTGAGACGAGGCGAAGCTCCGTGCCTGTGGTCGTCGAAGCGGATCATGAACAAGGCTGAGCTGCTCAGGACCATGGAGATGGCGTTCAAGTTTCTGTACGACCGCAGGAGGCGCATGGCCACTAAGACGGATCTATCATGAGGAAGATCTCTGCAACTGGCGGGGCACTTGTTGCAGGTGATGTGCTGAGTTCGTGGCATTCTGGGCGTCTCCATTATGACATCGAGACGTGACTGAAGGACCGACAATGCTGCGTCTCCACGCTGGGCCGATTCCAGAGAAGGGGATAAGTTCGGGGGAGTGCAGTAAGTTACTGTATGATGCAGGTTGTGGGACGATAGCGGTCTGGGTGAGGAGTGAGAACAGTATAGAGGTGGCTCAGGCCGCATTGGGTCGATGTGTCTTTAAGTTGGCCATGCCGGGGTATTCCGAAGAATAGGCTAGGAGCGGCCAAGTTCAGTACAGTACAGTATGCAGACACTGGCGACATGCTCTGGACAGTAAGGTCACCATTCCATCTGCCGGTCGTTCAACCTCTGCGGCCATTTTGCTACGGTCATTCAGTTCTCCTATGCTCATACTGTCGACTCTTGTCTGCGGTCATTCATGCGGTCATTCACGGTGTAGAGCTGTTCTCGCGCGGTGTGCTCTTACTATTAATTCTGTCTACAGTCATTCTCCTTCGGTTATTTAGTTCTCCTACGGTCATTTAGTCTGGGCAGCCTTTCTCCTACCGTCATTCATGCGGTCATTCACGGTGTGTGGCCATTCTCGCGCGGTATGCTCGTACTGTCGATTCTGCCTACGGTCATTCTCCTATGGTCGTTCAGTCCGGACGGCCATTCTCCTATGGTCATTCTGTTCTCCTGCGGTCATTCAATCCAGACGGCGATCCCCCTGCGGTCATTCATGTGGTCATTCACGGTACGCGGCCACCTCTCGCGCTATGTGCTCATACTGTCAATCCTGTCTGTAGTCATTCTCCTGTTGTCATTCAGTCTGGACGGCCATGGTCCTGGGGCATTCATACGGTCATCCAACCCTCCTGTGGTCATCCAGTCTGAACAGCCATTCTTCCGCGGTCATTCATGCGGTCATTCACGGTGTAGGCTGTTCTCGCGCGGTATGCTCGTACTGTCGATTCTTGGCTGCGGTCATTCATGCAGTCATTCACGGTGTATAGCTATTCTCGCGCGGTATGCTCGTACTATTAATTCTGCCTGTGGTCATTCTCCCTCGATCATTCAGTTCTCCTGCGGTTATTCACGGTGTGTGGCCACCTCTCGCGCTGTATGCTTATACTGTCGACTCTTGGCCGTGGTCATTTATGCAGTCATTCACGGTATGCGGTAACTCTCGCGCTATATACTCGTACTGTCGGCGGTTATTCATACGGTCATTCACGGTACGCGGCCACCTCTCGCGCTGTATGCTCGTACTATTAATTCTGTCTACGGTCATTCACGGTGTGCGACTATTCTCACGCGGTGTGCTCGTACTGTCGATTCTGCCTACGGTCATTCTCCTGTGGTCGTTCAGTCCGGACGGCCATTCTCCTACGGTCATTTATATAGTCATTCACGGTACACGGCCACCTCTCGCGCTATATACTTATACTATTAATCCCGTCTATAGTCATTCTCCTATAGTCATTTAGTTCTCCTGTAGTTATTCAGTCTGGACGGCCATAGTCCTACGGTCATTCATACGGTCATTCAACCCTCCTACGGTCATTCAGTCCGGACGGCCATTACCCTACGGTCATTCATACAGTCATTCACGGTATATAGCAACTCTCGTGCGGTATACTCGTACTATCAATTTATCTACGGTCATTCTCCCGTGGTCATTCTGTTCTTCTACGGTCATTTAGTCCGGACGACCATTCTCCTACGGTCATTCATACGGTCATTCACGGTATACGACCATTCTCGCGCGGTATACTCGTACCGTTAATTCTGCCTACGGTCATTCACGCGGTCATTCACGGTGTATTTCCATCCTCGCGCAGTATACTTATACTATTAATTCTGTCTACGGTCATTCTCCTATAGTCATTTAGTACTCCTACGGTCATTCTGTCTGGACGGCCATAGTCCTGCGGTTATTTATACGGTTATTCACGGTACGCGGCCACCTCTCGCGCTATATACTCGTACTATTAATTCTGCCTACGGTCATTCTCCTTAGTCATTTAACTCCCCTACAGTCATTCAGTCCAGACGGCGATCCTCCTACGGTCATTCACGGTATACAGCTATTCTCGTACTATGTGCTTATACTGTTAATCCCGTCTACAGTCATTCTCCTGTAGTTATTCAGTTCTCCTATAGTCATTTAGTCTGGACGGCCATAGTCCTACAGTCATTCGCCTTCGGTTATTCAACTCTCCTACGGTCATTCAGTCTGGACGGCCATTCTCCTACAGTCATTTATACGGTCATTCACGGTATTACGGCCACTTTCACGTTATATGCTCATACTGTCAGTTCTATCTACGGTCATTATCCCTCGGTCATTCTATGCTCCTACGGTCATTCGCGGTGTGCGGTCATTCTTGCGATTATTCTCTTCTCCTGTGGTCATTCAGTCTGCACAGCCATTCTCCTGCGGTCTATCATGCGGTCATTCTGTTGTCCTGCGGTCATTCTGTTGTCCTGCGGTCATTCAGTCCGGACGGCAATTATCCTGCGGTCATTTATGCGGGAATTCACTATACGCGGCCACCTCTCGCGCGGTATGCTCGTACTATCGACCCTTGGCCGCGGTTATTCTCCCTCGGTCATTTAATTCCCCTGCGGTCATTTAGTCCAGACAGCCATTCTTCTGCGGTCATTCATGCGGTCATTTACTATACGCGGCCACCTCTCGCGCTATATGCTCGTACTGTTAACTCTTGGCCGCGGTCATTCATGTGTCCATTAACGGTACGCGGCCACCTCTCGCGCGGTATGCTCGTACTGTTGACTGTGTCTGCGGTCATTCTCCTGTAGTCATTCAACTCTCCTGCGGTCATTCAATCCAGACGAAGATTCTCTGCGGTCATTCTCCTGCGGACATTCTGTCTACACGGCCATGCCCCTGCGGTTATTCTACTCTCCTGCGATCGTTCTCCGGTCGTTCTGTTCCCTGCAGTCATCGTGTGCGAGGCGTGACTTGTGATGCCATGATGTACGATGCCAGTTTTACGAGGCATTGGTCTCAACTACCATGCTGAACGGTCTGGTTACTGTAGACACACATACCGTAGTCCGAGACGCCGTGCATCTGCCATGTCCTTCAGATATCATGACCATGCCACAACCCTGCGGACCATGACGGTAGCATGGCGCGCAGCCTAGATGGGAAGCCTGTCGGGGAGTTACACTAAACGGTGAGTCGGGGGTGGGCCAGGCTGATGATCAGCTTATGATACGGCGCGACCGGATGGTTGGATGTGGTGCGATGCGGCCATCAGTTCCATTGGACTGGATACCGGAGCTGAGATCATAAGATACTTTGGTGCGCAGGCCTGTCCAAAAATGAGCCGGTGAAAGGGAGTTGGAAGCCAGGCGCTGGCTGGCGGTCGGAAAGCCAGTTTCCACGTTGACGACAGCTGGTGTCACGACCATGTATTTCTCAGCGTGCAGTGTAGCTGCGATTTTCAGTGACGCCGTACCCGATGGCTGACTACGTCCAAAATAAGCAGGCTTCGAAGAGTCGATCAGATCCCTAAGAGGTCCGCGGAGACTCTTCCGTCGCCGGCCTCGTCGCCATTAGATGCTGCCGGTTTGATGAAGGTGCACAATGCCGCTTGCTGCAGGCGTATAATGGCCTCTCTTCTCGCCTGAGACGCCGGTCAGTACCGGAAGAAACGTATGTGGCCCGAAGAATGCAACTTCACACTCGCCACCAGAACACTCCTCGGCGCATGGCGACTGCGATGCGTCCTGTCCCGCCCGCCGTCTGGATCCGGGAAGGGGAGGCGCCACAGAAGTCGCCGGTATCGGCCATGGGCGACGGAGACGGTCGACTGCGAGGGCTATTGCATCCGCCGTAATCGACAGCTGCGGATGGTCTGCGGCTTGAGAAAGCTAACCTTATACGAAGTTGCCCTCGAAGCCTCGCCAGCTCGTCGCCTCCCAAAGTGGTCAACGGAAGTTCGACCCTCCGACGCTTGAAACCTAGATGGAAGCCGGCAATTGCACGGCTGTGCGGACCGGATACCTCGTAGACAGGCAACCAGGGACACTGGGTCCGTGGATGGAGTTGGTGGTGCGACCAGCGTGTCGGCGGAGTAGGACAGAACTCCGAAGTTGCCTTGATTTCCGACAAACGCTTTCTCTTTTTGGGGAGGCCGGTCGCCGAGGTGCTACTGGAGACGCCTTGGAAGGGTCGAGACGCGCGGTAATGAGGTTGCTAGCGAGGTGAGCAGAGCGACAAGGACATGCGGGTGAAGTGAACATGAAGCTGGGGGGTCGGGCAACGACTTGTATGATGCCGTCAGATTGCTGGAAAACGAGAGACGGTTGTGGTAGAAACACACCGGCAGTGTAGAGCACCTCTCTTAGCGTAAGTATGTCCGTATACTCGGGTGATATGAACAACATCGACCCTTAAGATGTATGCAGTATCCGTCTCCAACACGATGACTCGCCGATCGTCCATGATGGTGTCGGTGAGCTTCGGAGACGGATGGTATCCAAGACGTTGTCGTTGGAGAGCGGACGGACATTACCACGAAACGGGTGGATACGCCGCCGCGAGCTCGCTAGGAATGATCCCAACTACCTGCATAACGCCTCTGTTGTGTCGGCCGATGACGTGAAGGCATAGTGTTGGAGGATACAACTTACTACGTTGGCACAGTACATGCGCGAGGACAGAAAAATGCCGACATCGAAGTGGCCGTGAGCCGTCGTCCCAGGCAGGGGCAGAGTGAATGTCGAGCCGCCGTGGCGAAAAGCATGGTGCAGTGCTTGGATGAGATGCAAAGACGGGTTCTTGCAAGGGTGCATCCCTGTACAGCTCGAGAAGACGGGACTTTGTGTGGAAGCAGTGACGCGCTCAGCGCGTTAGCGGGAAAGGCCTGGAGAAGAGCAGTGAAGTCGGTTGTCACGGATGGAGAAAGGCGTCCACAAGGTAAACGCCGGCGTGGGGTGTGCCATCGCGGAAAAGCGTAGCCTTCGCCGTCCCGGCTATTCATGTCGGCGGACGTAGTCGCTGCTGCGAAGCGACAGCTGGAGGAGGCCAGGGCATGGAAGCGCCAGCGTGGGCGGACCGGCAAGCGCTTCACCGATTCCACACATCTGCATATCGGCTGATCCTGTGAGGACGGGAAGGAAATCCAGACCGAGAAGCAGTGCATGGTGCTGCCGCTGCGCTCATCCATGGCGGAAGATCAGGGCGGTCAGAGTACGAAGCTTTCCGTGGCGTGGCGTGGCGTGACCTTTTCTGCCTGACCTGGTATCGAAAGTACGACCGAGATAGTGTTGGGTGGGACTGTGAGCAGCAGCTCCTTTGGAAACACAAGACGACTGCCCCAATTCATCCCGAGAAGACAGGATTCGCGGTGTCCGCACTGCTCCGGGGCGCACTCCGGCGGCGCACTCCACTCAGCTCAGAGGCGAGCACATTTTCCCTCGGCGAACCGATGAGGCTTCCCTTTGTCGAGAAGCAGCTGGTTGGCTAAACACGTGTTATGTTGAACCAAGCACAACATCTTGGAACCGAGACGGAGCGTTACGTACCTATGCACGCCAAAGGCCACATTCCATGTTCTCGAAGTTGACGGCTGCGGACCCGACAAAGGTTGAGCTGGATCCTCCGACGAGACTGCATGTCCGACAGCCAGCTGGCTGCGGAGGTGCCTGTTTGTCTCGGCCTTCCGGTTCGACGTTTCCTCCACAGGCGTGCCATGTTCTTCGGATGCTGCGCGGATGCTGGGGAGTTGATCTTTAGCCGCGTCAGTCAGTGCTATAGGGCAGAAGAGACAAATGAGAGGGGTGCCTTTCACTTCCGCGCCTCATCTGGCGCTGGTGACCATGTCAACCTCGTTTCGGTGTGATGTACGAGGGTGTAAGTGCTGTCGAAAGGCCTACGTATCGATTTATCCTCCGCTTCGGGCCGGCAGCCGGGTCTTACCGGCGTCCGAGATGAAGAGACCTCGATCTTGTTGAAATGACTGCCGGCCCCATCTTCTTGATGTGCATGAGTTTGCATGACGTCTCTCGAAGCTGCCGGTCACCCAGCGTTAGCTGTGCGCACTGCAAGGTGTAGGTGGGAGCGTCAGATTGGTTGCAGAGGCTGCGGAGAGAAAGTACAAACTAGTATAGACGACCTACCAGCCGCGTACGTTCGCTGCTGAGGAAGGTGGCTGACGATATCTGCTGCATGCCGAGGGACTATCAGGCAATGGAGTCGATGGGGGGTCGGGAGAGGCTTGGTTGGAGCGGCGGTACGTACGTCATCGGCACAGAGCTGTGGTCCCCTCTTGGAGTCGTTCGTTTTGGAGGCATGAACCGAGATGGAGGCCGGAATCCCGCCCCTTTCGCAGGCTAAGCCTCGTCTTATGGTGAACTTAGCAATATCAAGGACACGACACGTTCATGGGAAGGGTCAGAGTTTTGTCATCATCTTGTCATCTTCTGGTCATCTTCTGGTCACCTTCTGTTCACCTTCTGGCACCTTCTGGTCATCTTCCAGTCACCTTCTGGCACCTTCTGGTCATGAATCTCTGGCAGTTGCTGTATTCCGCTTCCTTAGGCACGGGGAATGGGTCGAAATCGCATCCTAGAAACTGTACTGTACGGCATGCGTACTGTGGCACTCATCTGCCAATTGAGTCGTACCGGCCAGCGTCCCAGACAGAACTCCGCGATCATCATCACGATGGAGTCGCCAACATCCTCGAACCAGCCCCCGGCCATGACACACACCATCAACGTTGGCGCGGTGAGCTACGCTGTCGCATCCCCTGATCGAGGCTGATGAGACCAGGGAGGCTTCGCCTTCGACCCGGAGTCGTTGCATGCAAACGTCGGAGACCTTGTCGGCAAGTATGTTCTTCAACCTGACGAACCCACACTCACAAGCGCCGAACAGTGTGGCGCTTCTTCCCGCGCAACCATTCCGTCGTCCAAGCCGCTTACCGCTACCCATGTGTTCCCGTTGAATATATCCATCCCACCGTCCCTGGTTTCTATAGCGGGCACCGAGTTATCGCGACGGGCGGAACCGAGGCAAGTCTTGCTCTTCACGTCTATACAACCGCTGACTTTCCAGAGCTCGCTCTTTGCCGTTCGAATCAATGACTCAGGGCCTGTGTTCTACTACTGCTCAACAGCCCACTCCTGCGTGCACGAGGGCATGATCGGCGTGATTAACCCGGTGAGTCTCCAGAACCCGTACAAAGAGCCGCACTGACAAGCCTGTAACCCGCCAGAACAGTACCTGGACGTTGCAGAGCCAGAAGCAATATCTTGCCGACACGACCCTACAGCTCAGTCCCGGTGACTCGTACCCGACGGAAGGACCCCCCTCTTCTGCAGAAAGTACAGGCAACGAGCAAGACGGACGCCAGGTTGCTGGCCAAGACACTGCCCACTGGGGACTCAGCACGAACCACGTCATAGCTATCGGTGCTACCGTGGCCCTCGTATGTCTTGCCATGATCGCAGCCGTATGTCTCTTCGGACGACGACTACTCAAGCAACAGCTCCAATTGCAGCACGCTTTGCTCCAGCCAAAGCCGCATATGCCCGAAGACACGCAGGTGGCGATGGATCGGCGACTGTCCGTTGCCGCGCCGCAGCAAGCAGCTGGGCCCGGACGCCCCAGCATGAATGTCACGCTGCACCAAAACGGGAGGAGCAACGATGGCTTGCGCTCCGGAATGCCGGATATCGCCTCTGCAACTGATCCACCTACAGTGAGAGACCAAGCCTGTGGAGTCTACTCAGAGCTGCCAGCATCCCCGAGAGTGGCACAGGCTGTCTCGCAGCAAGTGCCACCGCCGTACAGCCATGGTGGGAGGAGGTTCTCTTGGGAGGTGGGGTCCGAGAATGCATACCGGCCAAGCAAGATGGCGCGGTGACAGGGCGAGCGCAGGGTTGAATAGATCAAGATAGTACTGTACTACGCCAATGAACTCAGAGGTACACTATAAGGCGAAAGCCCTCTCCTCAGTTCATCTGGTTCAGAGAAGAAAACGCCCACTCTTCCCCATCATTCTACAGAATCGTGTCGCGTTGCTTCTCAGACCCGATCCTTCCTTCGTCGTCGACGTCTTGGCTGACAGAAGCTGTGGTCTGTTGCTCCGCTCTACAGGCCTTCTAAATCGCAGCATACGCGTCCACTGTTTTGATGTAGCGAAATGTTGATTTCGACTCGGTAATATGTTCGATCCGTTCGTTTACAACTTTGAGTTGCCGCAATCGCAGCCGACTGTTCTCCGAAAAATCTCCCGCACCCTCCGTTCGGTAAAAGCCTCTCCGTCATGTCCGGGCACATCCAATCCGAGAAGTCCAGCACGATCTAACGACGCAGACTTGTCCACGCAGAACGTCCAACCCCGCGTGCTGACGCGGTAAAACTTCGCGAGTTGGCATTCTCGGCTTTCGGGGTCGGTAGAGAAGACCACGGTAGTCATCTTGGCCCTCCACTGCGGCGGCACGTATCTCTTGGCGTCAGTAATGACCTGGTCGAATTGCCTAGGGACGTAGATGTGAGCGCCGGCGTGGATGGGACCGCGAGAACCTCGCTGGACGTGCTGTAGCAGGACGTTCGCCACGAGGTCGACAGGTATTTCGTCGAGCACGTTGGTTCCGGAACGGGAGCCTCGAGTTGCATGGAAGACGATGGTCCCTGTGTTTGGAGCCATCAGCCTCGCGTAGAGGTTGTTGATTGGGATGGACGGCGTGTGGCCGTACATTTCGAACGGCTGTGCGATGGCGGGGCCGATGCTGCTGGGACGGAGCAGAATGAGGGGCAGCTTCGCGTACCTTTGCGTGAGCAGGCATTCCATGAGGTGTTTGGAGCGGGCGTACGGCCACGCATAACCCTCCCAGTCCTCATTTGTGCCTGCCAAGATATCGCGATATACACGCTCGGCATTCGGGATGGGGTGCAGCTCCTCCCGCACAGGTCCGTCCGGCAGGAACGACAACGCAAATAGGCTGGACACCTGCACAAAGGCAAGCAGGCGAGGAAAATCTGACGCCAGACGCGCAAGCTCAAACGCTGACTGGCAGTTGCGGACGACAGCGTCCCGCAATGTGGCTTTGAGGCTGATATCGGCCGCCGCGTTGATAACGATGGAGACCCTTTCCGCCAGGTGCCTTCTGGCTGCAGCGGTCAGGCCGAGGTTAGGTGTCAGAGCCCGCACTTACCGGGCCGCAGAATGCGGGGTGCAGGGCTAGTTGCAGCGCCTGTAGCTATATAGTAGGGGCCTAGCCCGCCTCCATCTGCTGGAGGGGGCCAGAGATCAGTCTGTACCTTACCCCTTACCTATCTTNAGCTATATAGTAGGGGCCTAGCCCGCCTCCATCTGCTGGAGGGGGCCAGAGATCAGTCTGTACCTTACCCCTTACCTATCTTTAACTACTGAAATATACTATTAAGACTCTATTACTCTGCTGGAACTACGCGCCCTGACATACTGATCTCTCCTCCTAACGAGGGCAGCAGACCGGTGGAGCTCTAACTACGCGGACACCACGATCACCACTATGCTAACTAACGGTCAGGGGGCTTAACTACGGGACAGACCTCGTACCCGTAGTCAGCCCTCCCTCGAAGAGCTAGACGATAAGAACGAGAACCCCTATACCCCTCTCGAGCTAGTAGACGACCTAGAAGCTAACCTAGCTTAA
>JACAFV010000201.1:0-50566 GCA_014635975.1 Plectosphaerella sp. P0831 | reverse complement strand
GACGTAGCTGAAGGGCTTTCTTCGCGTCTGCGAGTCGACGCGTAGCTGTAGACGGACTGACCCATGACCTCTCGCAGGCCACGCACTTCCTATATCCTAGGGTCCCTAGGGACCGTTGAATAGTACGTTCATGACAGTCGCAGTCGACGCCTGCTTCAAGGGCTAGGGTTGACCAGGTCAGGACCCGCGCCTCGTAGCCTGCAGCCCATATCAGATCTTCCATCCGTCGTAATTCCGCGTCCGTCAACTTGCGACGTCGACCGCGGGTCTCTGGTTTCTGCGGGTCGTTGTGATAACGACGGTCGCGGCGCTCGCGCAGGACCTTCCATCCCTGGCTTTTGGATACCCTGAAATGGTCAAATAATCGCTGCTTGACATAGGGGATTTTCTGCGAGTCCAGAAAATCCGCAACGCCTGCGATCTTCGCTTTTTTAGGTGTATCGTGGTGGTTGTACATAGTGGTGGTGGTGGTGATGTAGGTGGTTGGGTTAGGTGGGTCGGAATCAGGAGTGCGGCTTTTTTTGTCACCCGCTTGCCAGGATACTCAAGCTGTAATTTGGGATCCCTGTGGTTGCATATGCTGGCTTTCGCGGTGAAGCACAGCGTAGGTGGCAAATGTAGGTAGCGGGCGACCGTCTAATCTGACGACGCATGATTGGCCCTGTCAACAAAGGATCCCTGTTCCGGCCGGACGGTTGCGACCGTCGTCATTTCATCACCGTCAGGTATCTGCTACTGGTACCTGCGGATTACCCAGTTCTCGACATGCGGCTGTTCCAAGTGTCGCCCGTTCCCGGTTTCATTTAACATCATCAGCACCTGCTCCTAACATACCTCTCGTTATCACACGCCTATTGACCGTCTACTCCTCCGCCGCTGGGTTCTCGATCGAATACCACAGCCACACAAGATACAACGCTAGGTACTTTACCACTCGTACATCCCTCTCGACGTCGCACTCGACCGAGCTGCCAACCTCAACGCATCGCGGTATCATCGCAGAGCTTTTTGGCATTTTTGCACCTCCCCTACCCCAGCGACTTGGCTCTGCCATCCGACCTTCATCTCGCTATCTCTGCAGTACCGCGCGCTCGCGAACCCGACAGCCCGTTGTCATCGACAAGCCGAAGCTCCCATACGCGGACCAACACATTTCACGACAAACCTTCGTTCAGTCCCCGATGGTCGCCAAACTTCCATACAAAGACACCAATGGCGATGACCTTGGCCGACTCGAGTCCCAGGATGGCACGACGACGGAGTTGGCCAGTATAGCGGCAGGCCGAGAAGCGGTGCCAGCGGGGCTAGCAACCCTCAAAGTTGGCACTCAACAGCCCTTGACGGAACCTTACCCCAATGGCTACCACTTCCCCCCATCCCTCAGCTGGAAGGAGGGCTTCCTTCGCGGCTGCAAGGCCTTCTGGGCCTACACCTTGACGCCGCTTGGCTTCTTCGTTGTTTTATATGGCTTGAACGTTGTGGCCTGGGGAGGCATGCTTTTCCTACTCCTCTGCAATGCGGCTCCCGCCATGTGCCACCCCACATGCAACGACATCAACTCACCACGACGAGAATGGATCGAGACTACGTCCCAGATCCTCAACGGGCTATTCTGCGTCACCGGTTTCGGCTTGGCTCCCTGGCGATTTCGCGATCTTTACTATCTCGCGAAATGGCGCATTGGATCCCGTCCCGACGCCCTTCGGAAGCTGGCTGGCATTCACCGCGGATGGTTCCGTTTGCAGGGCTCCGACGGATTACCTGTCGACCTTGGCCCCGACAACGTCGAAGATTACGTCGCAGGCAGGGGACTCACCAACATCCCGTTGCCAGAGAAGAAGATTTCCAACCAACCCCTGACCGGGGTACGAGCTCCCGCCACAGCGTTATGGAAACTCGATTTTGTCATCTGGTTCAACGTCTGGAACACGTTTCTGCAGTGCTGCCTGGCAGGCTTCATGTGGGGTATGAACCGTTACGACAGACCTTCCTGGTCGACGGGGCTTTTCGTTGCTCTGGCTTGTGGCGCGGCTATCGTTGGCGGATTGATGATGTTCTTCGAGGGCAAGAAGGTGAAGGGTATTGAAGGCATACCAGTATGCGAGAAGGACCTGCAGCAGCTCGCTCGTGACAAGGAGCTCGGAGTCGTCCATTACAATAACATCAAGGACAAGAAGCCAAAAACCAAAGCGGAAAAGTAGTCGATTTAGAATGCTTAATATATTGTCTCTTCGTCGTCGTCTTTCCCGATCAGTGTTATAGAGCTAGATCCTAAGGTAGTTAATACTATCGCAAGCTATTACGTAGCGGGCTGAATTAGAAACCGTTAAACGATATACCTAATTATATTTCTAGTGAGCTTTCCCGATTAGTTAGGTAGAGGTGGTTCTCTAGGTAGTTAACGCTATCGTAAGCTATTATATCGCGGGCTGAATTTAAAATTAAGGCCTTACCGTAGGCTTATATTTAAAAGGGTACCTAGCCCGCGTTTTAGATACGGTTTACTTATTAAGATTTTCTCCTTTTACTAAGGCTTTACTAATAATATACTAGCCTACCTCGAGATAGATACTTATACCTACCTTACGGTTATCGACTATACCCGTCTATTAATCGTCTTCGAGATCGAAAAGTCCGTGTATAAATATATTAACATCGGCGCTAAATTTAAAGGTAATAAGTAACTCTTCGGCGATATTAAACGATATAGTATATACGTCGCGCGCTCCTTCGCGCCCGCGATATAATACCCGATTATATATAGATAGTCTATAAGGAAATATATCTTAAAATATATTTATACCTATTTATAATACTTTTTATTTTAAGTATATAATAAGAATAAAAGAAATAAATAATATATAAAAGAAACTAAATAGCTAAGGAGAGTTTAGTTTTAATATTTATTTATATAGTAAATCGAAAAGAATAAAGTAAAATTATATATAACGTAATCTATAAGTAAGTATTTTATATAAATAAATAATTTACCTTTACTACTTCTATATAATTTAAACCTTCTCGATATAGCGCTAATACCTTAAATTAATTAAAACTAGTCGCTATCCTTAACTATAGACCTAAGAGTAACTATCTAATAAGTTCTCGCGTTATAGTTAGTATTTCCGTAAATACTATAGCTTCGTTTCTTCGGCGCGGACCGTATCGACGGTACCGGATTTTAACGCGTTTCCTCCTTTATCTAACTATCTACCTCTCTCTAAGTAATCTAGTCTTATCCCTCGCCTAGAGTAAGACTCCCTCCTTACCGTAGTTATACTTTTCTAGCCCTCCGACGCCGGCTTAGGGTCTTATTCTCTAATCGAAGGATTATATTCTTCGACTTTAAAAAGGCTATCTAGTATATAATACCCCGCGTACCTTTCGTAAACTATTTAATAGTATTAAGTATCGATATCGGCGAGCTTCCCTAATAATAGCTAATCCGACCCTTAATAAAGTTAGACTACGAATAGGCTTCTATAGCGGTTATAAGCGTCTAGGAAGTCTAAAGTTTAGGTAGCCTATAAGACGACCCTAGAGGCGGAGGTATCTTTAACCTTATATCTAGCTTCGAGAGAACGGCTTCCGGGTTATAAAGTATAAGCCCGGCCCCCCTAAAGCCGCCTTAGATATTTTTCTCCGTTATTATAACTCGGAATATAACCGAAAAAGCCGGTAGGAAGTCCTCCTTCGTAATATAACTTATACCGGCCTTTATCTTAATCTCGATTTACCGACCGTACGCTTTCTTTNCGGAATATAACCGAAAAAGCCGGTAGGAAGTCCTCCTTCGTAATATAACTTATACCGGCCTTTATCTTAATCTCGATTTACCGACCGTACGCTTTCTTTAGCGGGCCGAAATAACTAATATCGAGAGGTTAGAGTAGGTAAGACGAGTAAAGGGGTATATAGAGCGTAATAATATTATTTTCCTTATAGTAGAGCTCGAATTTAATAGAGTAGTAACTTTCGTAGTTATCTAGGACGAGGACGCGATACCCGCCCGACTTTCTAGTTTTTATATATTAGTTAAAATACCGAATCTAATTAAGACTAATTTCGTTCGTTATCTAGCCGTTTAGAGACGTTACGATTCCCTAGTCGCGTAGAATCGCGTCGTCTTAGTACTAAGTCGAGAGGTAATATTTTCCTATAACTACTATATATAGCGGGATATAGAATCCGGTTACGTTAACGCCCTAGATTACCGTAACTTATTCCCGATTACCCGGCTACTTTATCTTTACGTTAGAACGTCTTTCTACGTTCGTAACGACTATTCCGTTAGTAATAACGCCTATCTAGAAACCGGTCTTATCGAAGTTATAGATATCGGAGTTTACTACGCTATATTTCGTAATTATATTCCGTATAAGCCGAAACTATATATTTATCGCGTCGGGATCTTCGTATTAAGCCTTTTTATAGTCGTATTTACGGAAGAAACGTATCCGGAGTACTAATTATCGTTTAATAAAGTTTACCGCCTAGTTCTTCCCGACGCGTAGCGCGTTACGCTCCGCGAGTAGTCGGTTAGCTATATCTCTAACCTTACTTAACCGAGGAGGGTAGGATCGTAAATCTAGGTCGAGAATATATTTAATAATCGTCTTCTCTTCTAGCTCGGTTAATTTTATCGACTACGGTAATATTTCGGCTCGGGGAGCGATACCCTTCCTTCGGCGTAGAAGGGTTATTAAGGGGATCGTATAGATCTTTACGGCGCCCCGGGCGGTAAGTTCTAGATTATTATCTATTACCCGGATAGTAAGGATTAGTCGACTTTCTTTTAGAAGGTTTTCTATCGGGAGTAGTAGTATAAATTTAAAGAATATATTTATCGGTCGCGGGGCGGGTTAAGATAAACTACTCGCTTATATAAACTACTCGCTTATATAAACTACTTACTTATAGATTACGTTAGTTATTAAACGATTAAATTACTATATCTTTTCTAAGCTTAATAAACTAGGTATCTATATAAAGTAGATAGTTCTATATAGCTTATACTTATCTAACTTAATATTTACATATAGTATAGTAGGCCTATAGTTCTAGTCGGAAGTGGCGCTAGCTAGTAGTCACAGCCACCATGTGGTCACGATGTCATCGTAGCAGGAACCCGCGTCCCACTTACCTCTTCCATCCCCTCAATCTATCAACCATACCCTTACCCAAGCCGGACATACCGGCGTACCCTCAATATGGCGTCTCGATCCCTAGTTCCGTTTCTTGTTGCTATGATGCTGTTGACGGGCGTCTGCAACACACTGTTGACGAAATATCAGGTATGGAAGCTCCCCTGATCCCTTGCCAACGAAGCTCCGACTGACTGGCGGCTAGGACATGCAATGCGTCCGTGACTGCGACGACCCTACCAAAAAGCCCGCGTACTTCCATCAACCGGTACTTCAGACAGCACAAATGTTTGTCGGAGAGATGGGCTGCTGGCTTGTCGTGGGGGCTATGGCTCTGTGGCGAAAGATTGCGGCTAAGAATGCTCTTCGGAGCAACGGATACGAAGCCGTCAGCAGCAACGACAACGACGGGGACGCAGCGGAGACGACGACATCCCTTATCGACCCTAACGACGACGGACCCAAGCCCGCAGGCAGCGAAACCCCCGCCATGAAGGGTCGTTTGATCCTTCTTCTCGGCCTGCCTGCCATCTGTGACATCTGCGGGACCACGCTGATGAACATCGGGCTTCTCCTGGTTGTGGCCTCAATTTACCAGATGACTCGAGGAGCCCTCGTCCTCTTCGTGGGACTGTTCAGTGTTCTGTTCTTGCGCAGGCGACTGTTCCTCTTCCAGTGGCTATCGCTGGCCGGTGTCGTCCTAGGTGTTGCTGTCGTCGGCCTTGCTGGTGCCCTGTTCCACGAGGGAAAAGGCGAAGCAGGCAGTCAGCTGCTTACAGGGTCTCCTCAAGCCTCGAGCGCGCTGCTCTCTATGGCTGGCGTTTTGCTCATCGCCGGAGCCCAAATCTTCACAGCGACCCAGTTCGTTCTCGAGGAATACATGCTGGAGAGATGGGCCATAGAGCCGATCCAGGTCGTGGGCTGGGAGGGCGTCTTTGGCTTTACGGTGACAGTATTCGCCATGGCTATCCTACACCTAGCCATCGGACGGACGGAAGCTGGTCGTTTCGGCTACTTTGACATGGTCGAAGGCTGGAGGCAGATGACAACTAACAAGGAAGTCGGACTATCTAGCCTCTTGATCATGGTCAGCATCGGGTACGACCCTACCCTTTTCTTTGCATGCTCACTCATGTTAACTGACGCTGTGTGACCTTAGTGGCTTCAACTTTTTCGGACTCTCGGTGACGAGGAGCGTCAGCGCGACCTCGAGGTCAACGATCGATACTTGCAGGACTCTTTTCATCTGGATCGTATCTCTTGGGCTCCGCTGGGAGTCTTTCAAGTGGCTTCAAGTTGTCGGTTTCGCCATGTTGGTGTACTTCACTTTCCTCTTCAACGGGATTGTGCAGCCACCCTTCGAGTTCCTCCAGGTGGAGCAAGAAGTCGAGGAGCTACTGCCTGAAGAGCCAATCGAGCATCACTAGATGCCGGGTATCATGGCCAAGCAATATCGCGACCGGAAGCCCTGTCTCCCGATATCTGTAACTGGCCGTACACTCAACGCGGCCATCGATTATAGTCTGGTACAAGGGGTAGATGAACAGGAAGTATGTCTGCTGGCTATTGTAGTGGATGATAAGTGACAATACCATAGCGCGCTTTCGCGATGACTGCGTACATTAAATACGCCCACTGCACTCACGTCGCCTCTGGTTCCTCGTCTGCGATGATGTGTCTCCCGTGGTCGCAGGTGGCGGGAAATGTCCGGCCTGGACGCCGTGCCTCTGCCCACAACCCATGACAACTCTTCAGCCAACACAACACAAACCTCGTAGCGGTTATCTATAGAGGCGCTCGAAAGGTCATCCCCTCAGGTGACATTGCAAAGCAGCTCCGCCTCGAGGATGAACTTCCCCTCTTTGTACTTCTCCGTCGCCTCGTACGCCTTGTCATACTTCCATCCCACAGTTTCCTTGCATTGTCGGCATGTTATATCTCGGACGATGTGTCTTCCCGTTGTCATGTTACGCTCGCTGGGCTCGCCCGTGTCAACGTTGACGACGCTGTTGAAGAGGTATGCTTTGCCATGCTGCCCGCGGAAGTTCTACCTCGCCCAGTCAGTGAAAGCTCCGTACGCCAAAGGCCGTGGAGACTGGAGCGCATAGAGCTTCTGTTTGAATCGAAAACGCCCGGGTTACCACGAGGCAATGATGACATACTCGGCTGATGATGTCCTCGTGGTTGGCAAGGTGAGCCTTGCATCCCTTGCAGCCGTATATCTTGTTGCTGCTAAGGTAGGTATTGTAGGCGAGACCCATGGCGACGTGGTCTTGGAGGCCCGGAAACAGTACAGCGTTTGGACTTGGTTCAGTAGAGATGGGAACGCGGGTTTACCCACCAAAGGCACCGATCGTGTTGTGGTGGGGTTTGTCTGGGAGGATGACGTTGGTCAGTGTCGCTATTAGCTTCAGGACTGGGGTAGTACTTTACACGGTGGGTACATACCCACTAAGACGATACACGATACGGCCTGGACTATAATATCTATAATTATATATCTTTATATCTAGTACTAGTAATTACTTATTATATATACTCTAACTCTTATTTAAGTATTAATCGAAATAGTACTTAAATAATTTATTTTAGATTTATATATAATATAAACTCTATTTATATTACTAGTCTTCTTAATATTTTATACTACTATTACTTTAAGTTATGGTAGTCGATACTATTACCTACCTAGGTACTTCCTCTTAACTAAAGATACCTTATGAAAAGTAAATATACTTGACTATCTAAGTTACCTAACAAGCCGTTATCGATAACGTCACAACTTCAGTAGAAGACCATGCCTTCCTTCACTCAATCGACTGAAATCTCACGTCAGGCACAGATACGGACGAGCTCGCGCGGTGACCAAGTTGACATTTCACGGCATGTACATGAAGCTGCCCCTATATATACAATGTTGAAATGGGTGGAAAGTGAATGAAAGCGCCCCATCAAGGCCGAGCGTTGCAAGTGTCGTTTGCTCTTTTCCAAAAGCACGAGGCCTTGATGATAACGTGGGATTGAACTTTTACCACGAGAACGCCTCCTCAACAAAGTCGATCTCACCCTGGTACTGGCGGTTTCGGACGGCACGGCGAACGTCATCGCTGAGAACACCCGGGCCACACACCGAGACACCCATGGCGCCGACTTGCTGTTCCATCTCGGCTGCGAGGAGTGTGTCGATGTTGGGCCGTCCGGGGAACATCTGCACCGTTGCCGAGGGACTGTGAATCTCCTTGCTGGAGCGGGGCCTGCTGACGAAGAGCATGATGCGGAGGACGTCCCGCCGCTTGTCCAACGCAAGAATCTGGGTCATCCAGGGCCTGATCCATTCAAGATGCTCAGGGCTCTGGATGATCCAAACGAGGGTGATTCTCCTGGTTGCGACTGTTTCGTTGGCATAGCCAATGACGAGGTCGCGAACGTGGGGCACGGCTTGTGTAATGCCCACGCCGCCGGCGAACAGCATGACGGTACCGTACGACTTCATGCCATGCAGTTCGCCATAGGGTCCCTCCACCATACATGTCGTTTCCATCCGGCCGCCGGAGCAGGCTGCAGCCTTCTGGTACAGCGTGTTGGTGAAACCGGTGCGAGCGCGGATGACGAAAGACATGGTGGTCTTGCGCATCTCCATGATGTCCTGCCTGTTCATGCCGAGCTTCTCCCCGGAGTTGTCGTCTGCCTCTTCGCTCCAGGCAACCGAAAAGGGGTGCGACTGCCACATGCTCAACGAAGGCATGTACATGTACGCATGCTGGCCCGGGCGGAAGGTCCATGGCCGGGCCATGGAGACCGTGACGCGTACGGCGTTGCCCGGCAGGGCCTCAACGAGTGCCTTGCTGCCACCCCTTCCGATGTTGCCGTAGACGACCCGGAAGACTCGCCAGAAGCGATCCGCGGCCCAGATGACGATGGCTGCAATCAGGTATGGCAGCTGCGGGAGGTCCTTCAAGTGCAAGTGATACCACGTTCCGATGACGGCAAGAATGGCGAGGCCGATGTGAAGCACCTTGAACGTCTCGTAAAAGGCGTGCCGAATGGGGCTCCACGCCTGGATGAAGATGGCGGCAAAGCCACACGTTCCCTGTCCATAGTGTTAGTATGCGATGCAGTTTTGTCGCCGGGATGGATTGTTTCAACCTACCAGGAAACCCCAGAACATGAAGGGAACAGTGGTTGCGGATGTGATGGCAGCTGCCCAGCTGCCAGTAGACGCAGAGCCGACCATGTAGGCCATCGTGTGAGCGATGGCCTCAATGATAACAATACGGCCGAACCAGCGATGGAGAAGGTTGAAGGTATCGAAGGAGATGCCGAGGAGGTTGATAAAGGGGTTGTTGCGTGCCGCCATCAGGAACAGGGGGACCATGTTGGCAACGGCGAGGACTCCGGTGCGGTTTCTGAAGGCCCTGCATGCTTGAGAGAAAGTCGTTGCCCAAGGAATGTCAATGACGGAGAAGACGACGTTGAAAGCGAAGTAGGAGAAAAGGAAGGCCAGCTGAAGACGTGTCGGCAGGGTTCCCACGTTGATCGCACTGCTGAGTTGGAACTCTCGGTTGTGGCGCTTGCGGAAGATGGGCGAGTACAGGATGTTCCTCTTGAAGAAGGCGAACTTCTGGTGGGCGGCAGCAAAGTAGAGTTGCGAGTCGTTCTTGAGGCAAGCAAGGGTACGGATGTACCGCAGTGCGCAGACGGAGGCGCGGTAGGCGATGAGCAAGACCGAAAGACCGGCAATGATGAAGAACAAGTAGCTAGCAAGCTCCATGTTGATGCGCTTGGCTAAAGCTGCGGCAGCCTTGGCCTCGGGGGAGTCCTGTCCTGGAGCAGCCATCGTTGTCGAAGTTGGCGGCAAAAAGTTGAAGGACCTGTCAGAGGTAGATGGGCCGATAGGCGGAGAGATGGAAGCGAAGAGTCGTCAAGTAGAGAGCTTAGTCCGTCCCGATCATGACCAGCAAGCCGAGAGGTTTGGAAAATGGCGCCGAGATACTGGCTCGAGAGAGTGACGTGCCGTAGGCGAGGCGAGGGAGTGATGGATGCTTAGCACGCGGTGCAAA
Source organism: Plectosphaerella sp. P0831 (assembly GCA_014635975.1). Lineage (NCBI taxonomy): Eukaryota > Fungi > Ascomycota > Sordariomycetes > Glomerellales > Plectosphaerellaceae > Plectosphaerella > Plectosphaerella sp. P0831. The sequence goes on along the minus strand of JACAFV010000201.1, from coordinate 40,362 downwards.
GACAAGTGATGAAATGATCGTCGACGCCAGGGAGGGTGGAACGACGTTGACGAGAAGAGAAGGGAACAAAAACCCGGCGCAACGACTGTGGCGAGCGATGGGGGGAAGGGAGAAGAGGGCCGTGAGGAACGAAGGAGGGAATGAAGGCCAGCAAGAAAAACAGTTGAGGGGGAGGGAACCGTCGAGGTTTGTTAGGTATGAAAAAGAGAGCACGTTGAGCAAAGTACCGTGGTAGAGGGGTCCAGCTCCGAGGGAGAGGACGGACCTGGAATGGGGGGGAGGAGGCAAGACAGGGAGTCAAGGAGGCAAAAGCAAGGCGGTGGGGACTCGGGGATGAGGTCGTGCTTGGGTGATCCCTGATGACCCCAGCCGGCCACAACAGTAGCAAGCGCTTGTCACAACTTGAACAGGACTGTCATTCAAGTTCAGTCACTCACTGTGCCGATCATCCAGATAAGAGAAGGGATGGACATGTTGCAGAGTTGAAAGTTGGAAGCCAACAGGGGGGGCGCGTGAACCGAATGGAACACCCCGGCCGCATCATCTCCATGGCCTGCCACGGGCACCTCTGCCGGTGTGCTTGCCGTATCAGAGACGAAGAAATTCCGACATCCATGCTGGCCTGTGAAAGGGCAGCTAACAGTTATGATGTGGATGCTACGGGAGGGCCTTGAGGGGCTCGGGCTGTTGGGTGGAGACCGGGGAGTCCTCCCCAGAGTGTTCTAGCTGGGCCCGTGATACGAGTAACGACTTTTAATATATTCGAAGCCGTGCCCTGCACACTTTACTCGTAACTAGCTCGTGCGAGTTACCACGACTCTACCCATAATAGATTGCCGGGCGGCCTGACCGCGCTCGCCGGCCGCATGGGAGGCAAGAGGGGTGCGTTTGGCTGTACAACTCTTGGCTTGAGACATACGAGCACGAGACGCCGCTCGGTTGAGGCCGATTGGGTGGGTTTGATTGAAATGCGAACGTCACCAACCGTCCGAATGACTCCTTGTTTTTGCTGTCTCACCAAGAACTATTGATGGACCCTCAGCAGGGGGCCCGCTGCATGCCAGACCAGGCCGGGACCAGGTCACAGCCTCACAGGCCAGCATGGCCCCTCGGGACGTTTCTGCAGTTGGCGGTTTGTGTGTGTGTATGTGTGTGTGTACGTGGTCCGCGGCTTCAAGCCGAAACATGCACCACTCAACGGCAGCGCGCTGCCTTTTTTTGGGGGGCGGCTCGGCAGCCCGTGCTCCTTTAGGCCAATCAGACGACAGCCTGTGGTGTAAAGGGATGACCGTGTGGGGGCGGTCCAGCTTTGAGACGAGTTCGTCAAGGGGCGTTTACGCGCCGCGGCGCCACCAATGCAAGGTACGCAGCAACTTGAAACCGCCATTTAATGACGGGGAAAACCCCAACGTGGTGTGGTGCCAGCTCACTCAGTCACTGGGTGCCGGGTTCAGCACGGATATTTTTATCGTCTTGCTAGGTAAATTACAGCCGCCCAGCCCACGATTAAGTACTTACACATCATTACTCATGTGGTACATGCCTACTCTACTCGGTGCCCAGTACAGTACCCCGGTCGCCCGTCAGGCTTGAAGCTCGTCCTCACTTCCTATGTCTCCTCCTCCCCCGCGCACTTGGAGCAGGGACGTGGACAGAGCCAACCGTCGTCGCTTCGAAGTGGCTCGACGCAACCCGGCCGAGTCACTCTCAAGGTTCTTTCCTGTTTTCAGCACCCCACCAGCCTGCAACTGCGAGTCGTCAACAGCATGCTGTAACGGCAGCTGGGAACCACGCTTCTTCTCCGCGGGCCCATGCCGCTGACGCGATCCATCATGCATCCGTTGCCGCAAACACTGCGCATTGTGTTCTTTCTCCAGCCCGTGGGCAGTTCCGGAGCCATGCTGCCCACGTAATCGGCGACTGGGCACGCTCTTGTCACATTGCGTCCACGCAGGCGCGGAGGCCAGAGCCTGCGTTGCTTTCTTGCGTGCGTCTGGACTGGCGAGAACCCACTCGCTGATGCCCTCTTCCCAGCGATATCCCGCGAATGCCGATGTGTGCTGGGCATTACTGGGGTTCTGGGCCGTCTCTGGCTGTCTTGCTGTCGCCGACCGGACAGCTTCTGCAAAGACCAGGTCCCTCAGATCGGCCGTTTCCCGCGCGAGCATGAACGCCGCGTCACCGCGTATGGCCTTGTGTGTCAGAACCTGGCCAGCTTCAAGCTGGTCGCACAACCAATAGTGAAAGATGTGTGCTGAGCATGATAACGCCCTGCTGGAGCATCGGGTGATGGAGCAAATTAGCATAGCAGCCAGCTCGCAGACTTTGCCCGACGTGGTCGACTTGAATCGCGTTCCTTCTGGCTGCTGCATGATTCTCCCCATGGAGTGACGTCTGGACTGATCGACAAGGAAGAATATTCCTAGGCGCAGAATGGCGAGAGCGTGTGGTCTCGCCTCGCCGCGTGCCTCGTACCAGGCGCCCCAGAATATCCGCAGCATCCTCTTCCGAACCTGGTGATGGCCTGGCGATGCATCCTTAGATGCGTTTTGCGGGTCGAAGCTACCCGGGGCAATCAGAGCCATGGACACCATGGCGCCAACAACTGCAACGAGGGTGTGGTCCTCTGGAAATGTCTCTTTTGGGCCCAAAGATGGCCATGTCTGGGGGGATGAGCTAAGAGCAGCGATGGCTGTCTGGAACAGCTGCTGTTCAATGGTGGACAGATGACCACTTGCAAGCGAGACGGTCAGGCGCGCCCAGCACGGCTGGAAACCCCTCGTGGACAGCCAAGCTACCGGCAGCTTTCGACTGCGAAGTATCAGTTGAAGCAAGCATACGTCAGGCGCATGAGGGCTCGTTGTGTCGGAGGCGTCAGCAAAGTTTGACAGCAGTTCCATGTTCCCATGCTCTTGGAAGGTGCTCTGCGGGCCCTGGGGCCCTAGGCAAGGCCTTGTTGCCAAAGCCGCAAGGAGACTGAGAGCATCGTCGTGGTATCCATAGCAGCGGTAGCAACCTGCCAGAACACTCACCACACAGGGGGGGAGAAGACCATTTCTGGTAGCATCTTGAAGAAGCCACAGGGCATGAGACTTGACAACGACGGACAGATGCTTCCAGCCTGCTGCTCCCTGACCCAAGCCTTCAAGCTCGTCGTAGATGCGGGTGAAGGGATCTGGCACCTCACGCTGCGCTACGACCGCACGACCAGCAACTCCCCTTTCCTGTCTGGCAATGATCGCGACACGACCGGGTACCTGACGGAGACACATCGCTAGAAGGCTCTTTGCGCCTGCAGTCTTGACCACCCTCGTCGCTGATAAAACGGCATTGCAGTCTCTCAGAATTCCCTCATAGATGCCGTATCTGGCCTCCTCAAGCTGGGTGCGATGCGTTGCGAGGTCTCTAAGGCAGGTGATGAGATGCTTTCCGGGAGCCAGGTTCCCACTAATTGGGTCAGATCTTTGGGTGACGACCTGCCCGATGCGTGGAGGGACAGCGGGGGGTACATGGAGAAACTTGGCCCGACGCAGTAGCGGCGTTACAATGCTTGAGCCGGGCCCCTTCGTCTTGGATGTTGTAGCAGTCGCGATGCCACGCTTGACCGCATCCTTGCTGACTGTTCCGAGCCCATTCGGCTCGTTTGAGGTGGCAGATCGTCGAGAGTATGTTTTAGCGTGTCGTTTTCGTTGCGTTGGCGCCCCGGCCTCGAGCCTCCTTTTTTCTCCTTTTCGCGGGCTTTCTTCTGATGTGACCTCCTCAGGCAGGGCCGTGAGAATGCCGGGTCTTCTCAAGGCAGCAAGTCGATTTTGCAGCGGACGCAGTAACCGGCTGCATCGAGCTGCATTCCACACAGCAGCTGGCCTGCTTTCGTTTGTGGATGTTGAAGAGCGCATGAGGGGGGCTGCGGTCTGGAGGAGCCTAAATGGACATGAAAAGCCAAGTTGCGTCTCGTTGTACGAGAGCAAGTTGTACTAGGAGCCCGGGGGCTAAGGTGCTTTTGATGGATGTAGTCGACGGACGGGTGTAGTCGACGGACGGATATAGTCGATGAACGTAAGCTGTCGATGAATGCGCCTGGGCTACACGAGTAACGATGTGTCGAATGGCCGGAATGCCCTAGAGAGATGCAGCAAGTCTCTCTTGGGAAAGTTGCTCAATAACCCTAGTAGGAACAATACGAACTCAGAGAACACTCGATATAGAAACAGGAGGGAGCGCTTATGCTGGTTGGCTTATGCTGGATGAGATGGATGGCTGGCCATACTGAAGGATCTCTCATGCAAGGTTGTTTTGTTTACTTACTGCCCTTCAATATGTCATCGGAGTGGAGCGCATGAGCCAGATTGCCTATCTAATCAGCGAGCCCCGCCTGGACGTTACCCGGCTAGGCGCAGACACGTTGGTTGGCCAATTCCCATGTACGCTTGGACGCTCGGCAGTCCACTAGGTAATTTTCCGCCCTTCTTCCGAAGTCTGGAGGGCTTGATTTTTTTCCCAGTCCCGACTCAGCCTCGACTCTCCTTCTTCCCCAGACGACTTGGCCGAGAAGTCGACGAGTCTGCTTCCAGTTTGCCGACATAGCCTTCTTCCAGCTGCATTTCGTCTCAACGGGCCGGGCCGACCCATTCCACTGTATATTACTTCATCCGGACCTCCGTCTTTTCAAGCACAAATTCTCAACTACAACTCTTGTACAACAACTCGAAGCTTCCTTATCCCTATACTACGTCACATGTCCCATCCGAACACAACGACATCAGTCTAAACCAACAACTGACTGGTCATTCCAACCATGGCGTCAAACGAGGTCAAGGAGACCAACGGTCTCGGTAAGCGAAGCTACATATTTATCGACCTCCGTGAAGATACTGACTGACAATTACAGACCACCCCGAATCCCCGGAGCACGCGGTAGCCAGCCAGCATGCAGGTGACGAAGACCTCGAGCACCCCGGCGAAGGTATAGATACTGCGACTTGCCTCTGGCCGACAACAGCTAACTCAACTAGCCTTGATCACGCTGGAAATTATCCTTCCCCATGAGCCCCGAATGATGTCCATCCTGGTCAGTAAACTGCGTATACCCCACTCCATCCCGGCAAAACCGGCTTACATTGCTCGACAGGTATCTCCCCAGGAGCAGGTTCACGAGGTTCGGCAATCCGTCATCGACTTGCCCGCTGCATTCAGATACACCTGCTTCCACCTGGAGCACAAAGGCCAGCGTGTCAACGACTTTGTGTCCATTGCCGAGGTCCCCAACCTACTCGAAGATCCCGTCGTGACACTGGTGGAGGACCCCTATACCGAGAAGGAGGCCCGCATACACTTTGTGCGCATTCGCGAGCTCATCGGCGCTGCTGGCGATCGAACCGATCTCGTACAAGGTGTCCTTCCCGGACTGTCTCTTCTTGATTCCGTCGCAGATAACGGCGACGACGCCGCCCCCAAGCTTGCCTTTGGGTTCGGATCGCGCCCTGACATCTCGCGCCTGGTGCCTCCCGTCTCGCCCGACTCGCCAAAGACGGTCAAGACGATTACATTGTCACCCTGGAACCCCCCTCCCCCCCATTTGAAGCAGAGGGGACACCTTCTCTATCTCATTTTGACCACCAATGAAGGCGAACAGCTTCAGATCACAGCGCATGTATCTGGCTTCTTCGTCAACAAATCCGCAAATGCCAAATTTGATCCTTTCCCCCGGCCATCTCCCAAGGGTCAGTCCTCGCACTCTCTCCTCGGCCTCCTGGAACTCGTCTCTCCAGGGTTTTCTGCCGCCTTCCTCTCCCTACAGGAGTTCAACAACAAGAAGGATCCTCTGGCCACATTCCAGATTGCGCATGCTATTCCTGCCGCGCCCTGGGCCGTGCCTTCGTCATCATCGTCGCTGCTGGCTCACGTCTCTGACCCCACGAGGTCCCAGGAAACGTACCTCATCGCCGGTGCCGACAACACGGACACCCTCCGCGACTGGAACGAAGAGTTCCAGTCGGCCAAGGAGCTTCCCAAGGAGACGGTTCAGGATCGCGTCTTCAGGGAACGCCTCATCTCGAAGCTTTTTGCCGACTACAACGACGCCGCCACTCGGGGCGCAATCCTCGTCGCAAGAGGCGAGATCCCACCGCTGAACCCCACGGAGTCCAAGGATGCGCAGATCTTCGTCTACAACAACGTCTTCTTCTCCTTTGGAGCGGATGGTGTTGGCACCTTTGCCTCTGAGGGTGGGGATGAAGCCGCCAGAGTTGCTACCGGCAAGGATGTCGCGGGCGTACGCTTGGTGAACCAGATCGACGTTGATGGACTCTTCACAACAGCGACTGTTGTCGTGGACTATCTTGGCAAGCGCGTTGTGGGCCAAAGCATTGTTCCGGGTATCTTCAAGCCCAGAGAGCCTGGCGAGAACCAGATCGACTACGGAGCAGTGGAGGGTAAGGATATCGTTGCATCCGACGAACGGTTTGCCTCGACTTTTGAGAAGCTCTCCAAGGCCCTCAAGGTCAAGAAACATCCCGTCTGGGACAAGGATGGCAAGCGAGTCGATCTCGAAGCCAGCGTCGAGACCAAGGGCCTGATGGGCACCGACGGGCGCAAGTACGTTCTGGATCTCTACCGCGTCACACCATTGGACATCTCCTGGCTGGAGCAGCAGACCCAAGACGATGGTGCCGAGTACCCTCATCGCATGACCGTTCTCCGCCCTGAGTTGGTGGATTCGTTCGGTCGCAAGAAGATGAAGGAGTGGGTCGATGTCGAACTGGAGAAGCGGAAGAAGCTCTCCCAGGAGACGACTGACGATGCCGAATCGCGCGACACCAACGACAACGAGGAGAAAGAGTCGGAGGAGGATGCATCAAGCAAGAAGAAGGAACATATCGACCTGTCCGAGTTCCAATTCTCCCTGAACCCTGACGTCTTCAGCGGTCAAGCGCCCACGACTGACGCCGAAAAGGCCGAATTGGAAGCTGACGAGAAGGAGGTTCGCAACGCCTGCGACTACCTGATCCAAAAAGTCCTTCCCGACTTCGTTCGCGAACTCGAGGATGCCGAGACTAGCTTCCCTATGGATGGCCAGGCACTTGGCCGGCTTCTGCACAAGCGTGGCATCAACATTCGGTACCTGGGCAAAGTGGCTGCACTGGCGAGTGGACCTCGACTCCAGTGCCTGAAGGACGTTGCCCTGCAGGACATGATTGCTCGGGCATTCAAGCATATTGCTTCGGGTTACCTTCGCGATCTGCCACCCCCTTTCGCTCCCATCTGCATCGCGCATCTACTCAACTGCTTGCTTGGAGCCGGCCTCAACCCGAAGCCCGTTGCCGAGGCTGACAGTGACCTGAAGACGCTTTACGCCGAGTCCGACTTTTCCTACGAGAATGTCACCCCCGAAACCCTCCAATCTCAGGTTTCCTCGGAGATTCTGAAGAGGTTCAGATACCAGCTGGCCGACAACTGGTGCGGCTCTCTGAGGCATCTCCAGCTGCTGCGTGAAATCTCCCTGAAGCTGGGCCTGCAGCTCCAGGCAAGGCAGTACGCCTTTGCCGCCAAGGCCGAGTCGCCGTCTGTCAATGACAATGACAAGCGGGACGAGCCCACCTCGGCTGGTCAGATGGGCGGAGAGGGCAAGAAGAAGAAGAAGTCCAAGAACCGCGATTCATCTCCCTCCTCGCCAGGCAACAAGGGCGCTCCGCACACCTTCACATCGGACGACGTGGTGAACATTGTCCCCGTTGTCAAGCACTCGGCACCGCGCAGCACACTTGCCGAAGAGGCCCTCGAGGCAGGCCGCATTTCGATTATGCAAGGACAGAAGAAGCTTGGCCAGGAGCTGCTTCTGGAGTCCCTTTCTCTTCACGAGCAGATTTATGGCATTGTCCACCCCGAAGTTGCTCGGGTGTACAACACGCTGTCCATGATCTACTACCAGCTGGACGAGAAGGAGGCAGCCGTCGAGCTTGCACGGAAGGCTATTGTTGTCGCCGAGCGGACGATGGGCGTGGACTCGACGGATACTCTCCTGAACTACCTGAACCTCAGTCTCTTCCTGCACCAGACCGGAGACAGCCGGACTGCATTGGCCTACGTCAAACACGCTCTCGAGCTTTGGAAGATCATCTACGGCGCCGATCACCCCGATTCGATTACCACGATCAACAACGGCGCTGTGATGCTCCAGCACCTCAAGGCTTATCGCGAATCCCGTGAATGGTTCGAGGAGTCGCTTCGGGTGTGCACCAAGGTCTTCGGAGAAAAGTCCATCAACGCTGCCACGCTGCTGTTCCAGCTGGCTCAGGCACTGGCTCTCGACCAGGACTCCAAGGCAGCTGTGATTCGCATGAGGGAATCCTGGCACATTTTCAAGGCCGAGCTTGGCGCAGATGACAAGAACACCAAGGAGGCAGAGAGCTGGCTGACGCAGCTGACTCACAATGCCGTTTCCATCGCCAAGCACGCCAAGGACGCCCAAGCCAGGCGCCTCCGGGTCCCCTTCGAGACGACGAATGTTCTTGCGCCCTCCACGTCTACCCGCGCAGACGATCGCAGCATTGAAGACCTGCTCAAGTACATCGAGGGAGACAGCAAGCAAGCCAGCCAGACCTCCAACCGCCAGCAGCGTGGCAACCCCAAGAGGCGCACCAAGGCATAATGGAGATGTGCAACACTCCGACCACCCCCCTTCTCACTTTGTAATTAGACCAAATGTATAACATCAGCATCGTGTTACATGCAGACACGGACGAAAATGACGCCGGCAGGTGACGGCAGGTGAGAGAGGTACTTTTAGACAAGGCCCCGTGTATAGTATGTGTTGGGCGGTAGTAGGGGTACAATAGGTCGTCCTGGTTGTTCACATGCCATCGGATGCCACACAACCACTCTGGAGACAACAGAACAATCTTCACTCTGATTGGACAACTGCCAAAACAACTGTCCTATGACGCCAACCAAGTGATTCTCAACCTACAAGGCAAGCAAACTGATTTACGCACATCAATCGAGGCCATATGTAGCAGGTTACATTCCTGCATGTCCTGTGTGCAGTCTTCACTTCCGTCCACCGTTCAAAGCTCTTGCGACGGCGATGCCGCGGCCAACGGGGGCGTGGTATGAGCCTATGCTCTGGAATCCTCTATCACGAGACGGTTAGTCGGTGCACTTGACATGTTAGGCGGGTGGGTGGCTTACTTTGTCAAGTCAAATCCCCCTTCGTCGTCATCCTCCGGGAGCTCTGACGGAGGCGCCGGGGCTTGCGCCTCGATAGTCCGCTCTCTCGTCGACTCACGCATCCTTGTAGGACTAGGGGCTGGTGACTTGGCCGGTGGCGGAGAGCTGCTATTGCGTTGTAGGCGCGAACCCGCCCCTCCCCCACCTGATGGTTTGGAAGGGCTCACGTCAAAATTGGAAATCGGTTTCAGCGGGGTGCTTCCGATATCAGCGTATTTCCAGAATGGCGCGGGCGAACTGGTCGGCATGTGCTGGCTGGGTCTCTGCGCAGTGCTGGGGGGAGCAAGGCGAGGGTGCACACGTAGAGGCGCAGGGGTGATGAAGGAGCCACCCTCGTCCTGAATGGAGGACGTCAGCGTAGGCGACTCTTGATCGTGAAGTGAGGCATATGTGGCCGATGATGTGGGCGCAGGAGGAATCCCAGTGTTGCCAGCATTCTTCCGGGCCCTGGGCAAGGGGCTGCCGTCGGCAGTGGATACCATGGCAGCGGGCATATGACGCCTCGCAGCCCGGTCGGGAGTCGACTGAGCATGAAGCGAGGAGTTGGTCGATGGCGAAACAATGGTAGGCAGCTTTTTCCGACGGGACATGGGCTCCCTAGAGGCGACGTCCCCCGGGCCATGTGTGATGTAGTTCAAGTGACTCGGAGATGATGGCGCAGAGGAACCGCGGTGGCCACCGCGGCCGCCGCGGTACGCGCTGCGGATCATCTCGTCGCGCGACTCGGGTACAATCTGCCACTTCATCCCCTTGCCGGGCTCGTCGGTCGAGCGCGCAATCTTGTCGAACGATTTGTTCAAAGAAAGGTTGTGCCGGATAGAGTTCTGTTCCCATGTCAGTACAGTGGTCAACGGAAGTGTGTGTGTGTGTGTACATGCCTGCCACCCCGCGGCGGGTTGATGTCTGTAGTACGCATAGTTTGTGGTTATGAAGTTGTAAATACCGTTCAGGTTGAGTTTTCCTTCCGCGGTGTTCATGATGGCTTGAGTAATCATCTGGGCGTAGCTGAACTGCGGTTTGATGTGCCGGTTGTCGTCAATACTGAGGTCCACGTCGTTCGCATTCAGCAACAGCGTTCCAGAGCTGGAGAATCCAGGTGACTTGTGCTGCGAAGCTGGCATCTTGCCCCGGGTGGAAGGAGGGGTGCCGGGTCGCTTGTAATCCGGCGGGGCTGGTGCGATGGCCTGTCGGGCTGGCTGTACCCGACGAGAACTTGCCGTGGGCTGGGTCGATGCGTCTGAGGGAAGAACAGTCGAAGCAGCAGATGGCTCCAGGACATCTCGCTGTGTGAGGCCGGCCCTCTTGAGGTATGTGGGATGAATGTCGAGGGTGCTGATTTCGGTAGGGAGAACAAACATCATCTCCGTCCCTCCAACCTCGAGTACCTCGCCGCTGCGGAGAGGGTGGGCAACACCCTGTTTGAGCGGCTCGTTGTTCACCTTGACGCCGTTGCGCCCCCTGACATGGAGCAGCCAGGCCTCGTCTTCCGAGTTGAAGAGAATGCGAGCATGCTGCCGGGACACCATCTTGCCAGGGCCGAGATCGATGTGCACAAACTCTTCCTCGTCTTCGGCAGCGGCGGCCTGGTCCTTCACGCCGGTGACGGGATCGGATGATCGGCCAATGTTGACGGTGAGCTTTGTCACGTAGAACGTCCAATCGAGGGCAGCGATCTTGGCATACGCCTTGACTCCATCCTGGTTGGCCTCGTGGATGGTGTTGGCGTGATCTTTGCTGGCTTGTACGGGGCCCTCCTTGGGATACACCAAGTGCTGGATCACTTGGGATAAGAGTTGGTCGCCATCGAGGGCGGTTGATCGGTCAGCCAAGAGGCTCGAGTCTTCGTCTTCGGCTTGTTCCGAGGGGTTCGCTGGTTCCAACGCCTAACCAGTACACCAGCGTCAGTAAATCATTCGATGGGTTTGGAGCAGAGTTGTTGGTGTCTGCTTGTACAGGGAGGAGGAGGGGCACCTTCTTGCGACGCTTGGCTGGTCGACTGGGCGAGGAATCCTCGATATGAGAAGGTGACAGTTCCCTCCGAGTGTCACGACGGATGCGCTGGGAGCGCTTTGACGAGGGCGCCATGGCGACGCAGTATTGAAACGAGATGCTGAGGCTTCTTCGTTGTTTCGTAGGTGTGGCCAGTCTCTGGCTTCAGGGTCCTGTCGGTGGTCGGTACGTGGGCTGGATCGGCATCCAACGGGAAGGTGGTTGGGTTGGGTGGTGGTGATTTCGGCACGCGTCTCGTCGATCGTGCTGCTTGCTGGGCTCAAACGGTGCTCCGCTCGGCCCTTGACTTGACCAAGCGCGGGGAGAGGGCTGGGTTCCGGGGAGCACACACGATATGTGGCTCTAGGTTCGGGTCTGTCGAGGAATATCGTGTGGGAAACCGGATACGAAGGGAAAAGAATTTGGCGGGGTGGTCGCGACGTCGCGAGCGAACTTGATCAAAGCTGGGAGGCGCGTCAGGTCGAGTCTGAGGTGTCCCTCAACGGCAGAAGGACGTGTACCCGCACCCTTCTATTACCACCTGCCATGACACTGAATGATGTGCATTTGGGTTTTATGGGGACGTACCACGGTGGGGCCCGCCCTAGCGTTACAGGTCCCCGACCCAGCAGGGCCAGCAGGGCCATCACTCGGTGCATTCCATCACGACACGGCTTTTTGGTGACGTTCGCGTTCCACCACATTGTGCAGGATTCCACAACCCCGATGAGGCATCCATCCATCACAGCTGCCAAGAGGCACGACTCGCGTCTCCGCTCCCTATCGTGACTCTGGTGCGGTCAAGCTGCCTCCAGGGCCTCTCGCCCATTAGTGAAGACATATTGACCTCCCTTGTCGAGGGCCCGGCACTTTGATGCGCCACGCGACTTTCAAGGTTCTTGACTGCCAGGCTGCGACCTAGGAGGTCCATAGGTGCCCGTTGTAGGCAGCATTGGTGCCGGACGTGGCCACCAGGCATAGCACCATTGGCAGTCCGTCAGTCCCACTCGGACTCCCCATCGCCCACAACTTTGCTCGATCACTACCACAGGCAGTTGTGTCGATTGTTGGAATCAGCATTTCACACCCTCTCAGGCCCATTATAACCTCACTCGGTTATGCAGATGACCATTTGCCTCGAAATACAAGGCAAGTCATCATGCACGAAATTATCACGCTTCAGCTTGGCCAGGCGAGCAACTATGTTGCGACCCACTTCTGGAACACTCAGGTCTGATCCCGAGTTGCAATTCAAGGCACAAAAGAGGGCTGTTATGCTGAAACTCCCATGACAGGAATCATACTTCACGTATGGCGACGACTCAGCCGAACCTGCTGTAGACTCCAACGTTCACTGGAGGGCCGGCATCGGCTCGGATGGAGCTGAGACCTTCCTGCCACGGACTGTCATTTACGACCTTAAGGGGGGTTTTGGGTCATTGCGCAAAATCAATGCCCTGTACGAGCCACCTGAAAACCAGGATGCTGCCTCCGCTTCGTCGGCTCTGACATGGTACGTCTCTCAAAATCAAATCTCCATATGCCGTGCTACTAACAGACCCAAGGTCGGCCAAGCCCGTTGTGCACAAGCTTCCTGCCATACCTCAGAGTATCTACCAACAGAGTCTCGACGCTGGCGAGACGGCTCCGGGACTGACATCTTCCCATGTGCGGTACTGGTCTGACTTCAGCCGAGTCTTCTACCACCCCAAGTCCCTCAATCAGCTGTACGACTACGAGCTGAACTCTTCCATACAGCCTTTCGAGGATTGGCATCTAGGCCAGGAACTCTTCAAGTCTCTAGACCGCGAGGAAGACTTGGTGGACCGTGACTTTCGACCCTTCATCGAAGAAGCAGATCAAATGCAGGCCATCCAGCTGTTTACCTGTCTTGACGATGCATGGGGTGGCTTCGCAACCGACTATGTCGACCGGCTGCGAGACGAATATCCAAAAGCCACCATCTGGGTCTGGGGTACGCAAACCCCTCGTCTTCCTCGCAGTAAGCTGCATAACCTCGCACGATCCGTTGCGAGCATGTGTGAACAGGCGACCATGCTGGTGCCCCTCAGCATCCCAGCCGCCAAAGACCTGCCCCCCAATATTCGCTTGGGCTCACAGTCGTCGTGGCAAACATCCGCCTTGCTGAGTACTGCCGTGGAAACGGCAGGCTTCGCCTCGAGAACCACGTCCAAGAGAGGCAGAGAGACCTTGGGTGACATTGCTGCGAGTCTGAACACAGGCGGCAAGCAAACCTTGAGCCGTCTTGAGATGACTGTCTCCCAGGCCTGGTCACCCAACGAGGATACCCAGTCCATGTCGTTTACGAGCCCAGAACTCGACTCTGCACTTGATGTAGATCTTTTCCGATTGACTAGCGGCCAGTGGCCATCTAGAACTACGCGCCCAACTGCGAAGAAGTGCTTCGGGCAAAGCTGGGCACTACGGGCTATGTCTGGCATGCAGAACAACGGCGACGAGGATGAAGAAGCCGAACGCCCCGGCCATAGGTCCAAAGACGGGCGTACCCATCGGTGAGACGCCTCAAGCATTCGCAATCAATGGCGTGGATGACATCGCTGACAACATCATTACATAGCCTGTTTGAAAAAACACCTTTCCCGTTGGTAGACAGCTTCCCGGCCATCTACACGTCTCCTACAGGGGCCCCTCTCTCAGACTCTGCTGGGGTTACCACAAGATTATCAACCGACACTGGTGTTTCTGATGCTGTCAAGGAGCTGCGATCGTTTGTGGCAGCGTCGATTGGCGTCGAGGAGCGCGAGGATCTTGGCAATGAATTGGCCGAGCTCGCCGATGCATATCGTGACGGCTGGTCAAGTGGCAGCGACGACGACGACGACTAATGGTACCACCTCGAACAACCGTCATCGCACCTCGTAGACGAATTGGGAATTGGACTCGGAGCACTCGAGAATGCTGTTTATTGAGAAGTCTTCTGGTCAAAATGAATCTACGCACAAACCCCGTGCCAGTATCCGCAGCCAAATGACAGGACTGCCCAGGCAAGCAATACACTGCAGTGCAATCGACCAGATCATCGAACGTAGGTCATGTCCTCGCTCCACAAGGCGCCCAGGGAGGGAGGGGGACCGTGGGTCTCCAACCCGATATCTGCGACAATTTGACATCGACTCTTTAGCAGTTTCGGGCCGTCCAGCTAGACAGACCAAGGGAGGTTGGATCTCCGGCGACATACCAAAGCGTTCCTTCTGTGCGCCCGACATGCCACGGGCTCATAAAATCCATGCGTGCAGTCAGGCCAGGTGGTGTCATGTGTGCACTGCCATGAATTCGATATCGACGCATCGCCAAAGTTTTGCGGCAGGCGTCCGCTCAGTCGTTGTCGCTGAGACTTGCGTAGTGTCAAAATCAGAGTCGTGCGGGGCATCGCAGCCTCGCCCTTGACATGATGGCCACTGAGAGCCAGCGACCACCCATTCTAAAGGTTAGTCATGACAGTAGAAGGTCCGCACATGGCCACCATGCTGCAGCAGGCGGGCGACGATGCCGCGCATCCTGCTCCCAGTCCAAGAGCCATGTGCGTTGTCTTGTCTGTAGTCGTAGTTACCTCAACCAGCAGTTGGAATGGAGGCCTGCTGGCGTTTCGCCGGTGGCTGGGCATCCTGTAGCAAGCAGTATCAGTATCTCTTTCAAAAAGACTCGGGGTGACTGCGGGTCGCCGAAGGATGAGATGGGATATTTACGTCGGATGGGCCTCGTTTCTTGACCGCCCCTGGTCCATTGGCGGGTGCTTTCTTGCGCGGCTTTGTTGGCTTGCATTCGCCCGAATCAAACACATCCGTTGGCAAGTCGAAGCTGCGACAAGGTGTCAGTCTGGCCCGAGACTCTGCAGAACGCCTGGGGGTACCGCGTACTTCCGGACATGCTGGATCGACAAATGATTCAAGCTGCTTGCATACTTGTCCCATTGCGTGCAGAGTTGCTTGAAATTGTCGACTTGGTAGGACAGATCAAGGGATTTCGCGCCTAATTCGTCAACTGCTGAACATGGACATGTGACGGGCTGGGCAACAAGAGCGTCGCGGGACTGGGTGGAGTGGGGTTTGAACTTCCCATAGGAGACCTACCATCCTTTAGCTGGAGCCCAATGTAGTGAGTTGTCGTGAAGATCTCTGCCGGACGGGCGGGCTTGTCGGCATCGGGCTCACTTTCCGACTTGAGTCCGTCAACTTGCTCGGGTAGACCATCTGGCATGCCTTCGGCAGTGGTGGGAAGGACTGCAGCTCCAAGTACCTGC
This sequence comes from Plectosphaerella sp. P0831, assembly GCA_014635975.1. Classification (NCBI taxonomy): domain Eukaryota; kingdom Fungi; phylum Ascomycota; class Sordariomycetes; order Glomerellales; family Plectosphaerellaceae; genus Plectosphaerella; species Plectosphaerella sp. P0831. The sequence goes on along the minus strand of JACAFV010000201.1, from coordinate 24,866 downwards.
TGAGTATCTGATGTGACCGTCTCGCCCTCCTTGGCCAGGTACGAAAGGTTGCCATCCTGGACAAGCGAAAGTTCCACGTCGTCATGGCAAATATGACGCCGGTCGTAGCCCTTGTTGAAGGGCTGAGCAATGTCAATTGACTGGTGCTGTTCCAGCCCCTGAACCAGCACGCGAACCTTGGACTCCACATATCCAGACCAGATCTTGTGCGCCTCCTTCGTCTTGCTGGTAGTGATCACCGAGATGTAGTACTTATAACTCGCGGTGAAGAACGTGTGCTTGGTGAAGAGGTCGCTCCATGGTCGCTTCGCCAACAAGACACTGTCTGTGATGTCACAGCCCCGCTGCAGCTCTTGCTGGATGATGGCCATGGCCGACTTGGTGATGTTGTAGGTGGCACACATTGAAGGGTATGCGGGCGTAATGATTGGCATCAGGTGGAATTGGTCACCCTTGTACACCTAAGAGCCAGGGGGTCAGGATCAACACGACTCTGTGAGCAGGGAAGGGGTGGAACGACAAACCTTGGGGTTCCAGACCCGGACCTGTAACGGGCCGCTTTCAACCGTCTTGAGCAAGACAGGCTGGGGCCACGGCCAGCGGCGCATGATGTGGAAGAACTTATTGACGATGAGGGAGCTTGTGGCCTTGGGGTAGAGTTGGCATACCCGTGCAACGAGCATAGCCCATGCCACGCCACCAGGGAACCCCATGATGTTGGCGTAGATGGCACGGCGCTGGGCCCATAGTTTGATTGCGCGGAGGGCCAGTCTGAATGTGCTGGGTTCGGGAACCAGGTCGATGATTTCATCCGTCACCCGAGTGCCGTTCAGGGAACGAAGCTCAGCCTCGTCCAAACCTCGAAGGAGGTTCGAGTCCTTCAGGTTCCAGTCCTTTTCTTTGGGCAATTGCTTCAGGGATGCGATCCTCGAGAAGATGAGATCGATGCTGATGCTGTTGAATTCGAACTTGATGATAGGTACGAATGCGTCTTGCACCATTGACAGTTCTGTTATGGCGCCGGGTTTGGTCATCTCTTGAAGGAGGTCGGGGAAGATATCGAAGTAGTCTTGTCGGGTGACGTATCGAGGAGCAACCACGAGAGTGTCAATGTCGGATCCAGGGCCGTAAACACCCAGACGAAAGCTGCCGTAGGTGAATATTCTTCCCTTCGCTTCTTTGATGAGGGCGTCGCTGCCGGCTTCGCGAACCGCAGCTACCCGTTTGACAAATTCGTCGCAAATTGCCTGTAGCTGGGCGAGTACATCGTGGCTGCAATTGTCCGGTCAGTCATGCCTCAATTCCTTATAGGAGGTGTTGGAACGGTACTTGCCGTTTGGCAGTTTCCGCAGGCGACTCAAAGGTGTTCTGGCGCTTCAGTTCTTCCAGCATCGCCTCGTTGGCGAGCATCTCCGCCTCGCTTGGAAGGGCCGTCGAGATTGGGGGCGTGACGCCCAGCGGCTGTTGCTCCGGCCCGGCCATCGTCCTTTCCGCCCAGGTTATCGACGTGGTGAGGAACAGCGCACCGGGAAATCGCTGCCGATGGCGATGGCGATGGTGATTTGTTGTGGAGAAAGCGCGTTCAGGAATGGCTGACCACGATGGTACGGAGAGTGGGGAAAAAAGGACCAGGAGGCCAAAGCTGCAACCCAGCCCAGAATTGCTTGGGCTGTCGTGGGTAGGTAAGTGCCAACAGTAGGGAATTGTTTGCACAGCGTTCGTCCACCAAAATGGCGTTCCGTTGTTGGGTGGGTGCGACGCGCAGGTACACGCTAGGTAGGTAGGTAGGAGGTACTATCAATCAGAGTAGTCCCTATAAGTGTGTAAGATAAGAATATAGATTATAGTAAGTAAGAGGCACTAGTAGACAGAAGAGATAGAGTATTGTAGTATTAAGTTATATCTATTTGTATTATTACTATCTAAATATATAACTCGCGATATAATAGTTTACGATAGTATTAACTATCTAGAGATCTATCTCTACCTAACTAATTAGGAAAAACTATTATAAAAATATAAAAACATATTTAAAATTAAAACTAATACTAAGAAGTATTAAAATTTAATTTAAGAAAAATTTCTTAAGTAAACCATTCTAAGTTTATACTAAGTAAGCTTAGTATAAGATCCAGGCTAAGAAGCTACTAGCTACTACTAGACTGCCTGTAAACTCTATACTATACCACTTGCCTCGTGGCATTCCAAACTCTAGGAGGCCCAGGGGATCCTGTCGGTGGGAGCTGTCTTGTGCCCCGACCTGACAGCTTCCGCGCAATGCTCTTCTTGGGCCCATCATTGAAGTGGCGACATTGGATTCCATCCCTCCTCCATCCGGAACATGTGCCACCCAGTTTGCACGTTGCCGCGCCAGTGACTGCTGGTGGTATGTGACCTGCTCCTTCATCAGGCAATGCTGCAAATCCACGGCCCAGTTCACGACCTGGAGTCGAGGCCATTGTCGTGAACCCCGCGATTCCCCTTGGCCTGCCCGGTGTGTGTACATGGGACCCAATCTTTCCACGTGGATCAGCTGGCCGTGACTCTGGCTTTGAGACCCACGACGATAGGTTGACCTGCGCCATTGAACAAGTTTACTTGCCGCCGCACGACGCAGTTGCTCTCCTCCTTCGGCACTGAGGAAATGGGTAACCAGGCTGGGTAAACCCAGGACCGAACTCGGGCTCGTGACGGCGATTGACTCGTGTGATGCACTGCTCGAAACAGCATAGATGGTGGGAGGAGAGTCGTCCGACGCTGACGATCCGAACGCAAAAACAGCAACGCCCGCCTCTCTCAATTGTCGCGTAATGAGAGTCTGACCGTCCAAAACCTCTTCAGGCGACAAAGTATCTGTCTGTGCAAGGATGGGTATGATGCTCGTGTTGGCACTCGTCCGCAAGAGTATATCAAGTTCGCTACTGGTGAGACCTGCAAGCACCCATGGTCAGCCCGTTGTACATATTTCGTGTTGCTTTGAGGACAAACCTGTTTTCGGAGCCAGATATAACATGGCGTCGACTAACAGCCCACCCCCGTCCCCAACGATCGTCAGAACTTCGGCATCGCTAAGATCGTCAAATGCGGTCCGGTGTAAGTGGCTCTCAACATAATCTGGCACCTGGACATCTAGGTTAGGCATCTGTAACTTGTCCTGCAAGAGGAAGACGGGTGATCCGTCCGAGGAATCTAACCACATGTACTTACCTGCTGGGACAGCCCACCTTCGACGTCCGCAAAGCATATGTTCATGTCAAATGTCGAGTCTAATGTGCTGCGCACCAAACCTCTTTGACCGTCGCTAGATCTTTGCCAAGCTGGCAAGGGTCGAGTGCTAGCATGTGTTTCTGAAATCATTGGGAATCGGCTTTTGCATTTTGCAGCAAAGCCGCCCATCTCGTCCCGTCCGTCACCTGGGGATGCCGTCGTGGCAGGCTTGACGTGAATGATGTGTTGGCTGGACCGGATAATCGCTTCGATCAAGGACGTCTTCCCTACGCCTTCGCAAAGCGGGTTAGAATACGTTCAACTTGCCTCCTGGATTCGAGGCGCGAATAATCGAGGTGAGACTATGCCAATGTGCCTTACCTGCTTGACCAGCGACAAGCACCTTGAGTCTGCCGAGTGACTTCCCCTGGTCGGTGAAACCTGTCTGATTCGAAACCGGTATTGTCGGCATGATGAACTGAGACTCATCTGCAAGGTCTTGATCCGAGCCCATCAGGGATAACGTGCAGTCGTTCCAGGGTTCGTCCAGCATGCTTGAAATGAAGCTACCGCGTCCCTCGGACAGAGACGCAGCCAGTGAGTCGCGTTGTGACGAAGGGTTGCTCAGCACAGATGGAGGACCTAACCCAGCAGGCAGAGGGCTCTGGGAAGGAGATGGCATTGACGGAAACAGGCCCGAGGGCGATGGTTTCCCAGACTCAAGGGTCTGATGCCTGCCATGTGCGCCACCCCCGGATGTTGTGCCCTGGTCGGCGACATCTTCTCGTTTCCAGTGAGGCCCCGGACCAGATCCGCCCGGCGGCGTAGAATTACTGGGCGTATGACAGTACGATTCGGTGGAAGACTCGTTGGCTAGAATGAAGGTCATCTGCGACGAGGTCGAAGGAGAAGCGGTCGACTCGGAAGCTCCTCCAGCCACCAATCCCGGAGGCATAGATGGGCCATGCCCAGTAATTGCTGGCCTAGATCGCATATCGGAGGGGCGCTGCGATGGACAGTCGGGTTCAGCCTAGTCTTGACAGAAGAAGAGAAGGCGGCAGTGTGAGAAGGGGACTTGGTGTGCCAGTCGGTCTGGGACTTGGGGCCAGCCAAGTCAAGTGACATCCAATGCATGACACCCTTGTCTTCACCTATTCGCGATAAGGCCGATAGGTGACACTCCAGTGGCCCGTCCGTCGTAGGAGGTGGCACGGCAATGAGGGGTAAGCACCCTGAAGGCGGGGCGCTTCACAGTGTTGTTTCTTGCCTGACGTGGGGTCCATTCAAACACAGCACGTGCACGGTGTACTCGACTGGTACCTTGGTACGCATGCGACGACAGGAAAGTAAAAGGTGAGGGAGCTCACAAACGGGAGCAAACTTCTGGATAGACAGCGTGAGCATTCCAATACCCATCCACCTTGTCAACAGCAAATATACCTTGTATACCCTCCAAAACTTGCTTCGTTGAACTTTTCCCCTCGCTAACTACCTGCGCAGGCCATCCACACATTGAAAGGCTGTCGGTCAGCCCGCCCAGACAACCAAAGCATCCCTCTCCCTGCCTTTGACACTGCTTCCACCTCTCAACACCAAATACAGCCGACACAGCCGACCCGGATCACCAGTCGCACTCGCTGACACGAATCCAACCACTGCACCAGGGTAGCTTGCAGAATCTGCGAGCGCGGGAGCTGTGTAGACACAATCACCTTCGTCCAGCCGGGGGCAATACTTCACAATACTTCGCAATGGATGGCAAGCGGCACCCCAGCTCCTTCCAACAGCTCGAGAAGCTTGGAGAGGGAACATATGCAACCGTGAGACTCCCTCAGACATACCGTCGTGGCAAATGCCCAAGCTGACCATTGCTTAGGTTTTCAAAGGTCGCAATCGGCAGACTGGCGAACTCGTCGCCCTCAAGGAGATCCATCTTGATTCGGAAGAGGGTACGCCATCGACCGCGATTCGCGAAATCTCGTTGATGAAGGAGCTCAAGCACGAGAACATCGTCGCCCTCCACGATGTCATCCACACCGAGAACAAACTTATGCTGGTGTTCGAATATCTGGATGGCGATCTCAAGAAGTACATGGACACCCACGGGGACCGCGGTGCTCTCAAGCCGACCCAGATCAAGTCTTTCATGTACCAGTTGCTGCGTGGCATTGATTTCTGCCACCAGAACAGGGTTCTTCACCGTGATCTCAAACCCCAGAACCTGCTCATCAACAGCAAAGGCCAGCTCAAGCTTGGAGACTTTGGGCTTGCCAGAGCTTTCGGCATTCCCGTCAACACTTTCTCCAACGAAGTCGTCACCCTCTGGTACCGCGCGCCTGACGTGCTTCTCGGAAGCCGCACGTACAACACCAGTATCGACATATGGTCTGCAGGTTGTATCATGGCCGAAATGTACACCGGCAGGCCTCTATTCCCCGGAACGACAAACGAAGATCAGTTGACTCGGATATTCCGAATCATGGGAACGCCCACCGAGCGGACCTGGGCTGGCATCACACAGCTCCCCGAGTACAAGCCCACCTTCAGCCTCTATGCCACCCAGGATTTGCGTCAAATCCTTCCCCAGATCGACCCCACGGGCATCGATCTCCTTCAGCGTATGCTGCAGCTACGTCCGGAACTCAGGATCAGCGCTCATGACGCCCTGAAGCATCCTTGGTTCAATGACCTTCTCATGCAGCAGCAGCAGCAACAACAGCAGCAACAACAGCAGCAACAACAGCAGACCCTTCAAGCCCAATCCAGGGGTTACTCTGCCCCCCAGGGGTCATACCAGTCGTATTAGCTGCTTCTCCCCCTTGAAGGTGCGCACTCGGGGTGCTGGCTGGCGGTTTGGGATCCTTCACCTGGTACAAGATATGCTGTCTCCTCTGGTCGAACATCGCTCGCGACACTATCGATTCCAATTCTTGTTGGCAAGAATTTGATCATGTCTTTGGCAGATCAGAAGCAAGCACGCCAATTGGGGGAAATACCGCCGTCACATCGTTCGGATTGTTTCTGGGCCGTTCGACAGGCGTCTTTTCCTATTGCTATTCGGGTTGCACTGGAACGATTCTATTAAACCGCGATGCCAGCTTGCGAGAGTCTACGCCTACTCCCTGTGCACCAAGCTGCCGTCTACGGGACTTTTATAATGCTTATCAGAAGGGTCAGCCTTCCATGATCCCACGTCTGCGAGGCATGGGTCATCGAGCGGATATCCAGCGGTGGTCCTCAAACGGTTGACTTGCTCTCGGATACCCTTGGCGACCTCAATCCTGAGCTGAACTGCCTCTTCTCCCCACTTGAGTACCTCGGGGTAGGGATCGCTTTGGCCCACTTGCATGGGAGAATTGTTGGGGCTTTTTTCTACGAGGACTCGCCACCGCTCTCGGGCATCCCCGAAAAGTTCGGCCGTGTCTATTTCGTCACCGAAGACAATATTAATGTTAGCACCAGCTCGGGGCAACCAGCGTGGCTTTTTCCTGTTTTCATGCATGATGTCTTGAAAGCCGCTTATGAACATGGGGACCAGCGTCGGGGCCGGGTTGCTCTCGAGAACAAGTCGAGAAACGCCCCATTTGAAATACCGAAGAGCAAGTTCGGGGTGCTGATGGACGCAGGCCTCTGGAAACACATGAACCCAGGCTTTGTCGACGTATGCTGATGGCGAAGGGTACCTCTCCCCGGCAGTAGTCGTGAAGGTCAGGCTCGGCTGCGTCTTGGAAGGAGGTGAGGGCGTATGGCCTGACAGCGTATGAACAGCCTCAGCCATGGTCGGCTGGAAGAGACCCCCGTGTTTCGAGTGCAGCAGTCTATGTGTTGGGAGGATTTGGCCAAGGCTGAAGAACCGAGCTGCTAGCATGCTATATAGATACATGGTCAGTCGGGATTGACCCACGAAATTCAAATGCTGAACAACGCACTTCCTGAAGCAAATGTCGTGAGCACCCAAGCCCCATCTGATGCTTGCTGGCCTCAGTGAGTACCGCACAGGTAGCGCGCCCCATACGAGCGGGTCATCCAGCCTGGGAAATGTATGAGAAGCTGTCGTGGTTCACCAGTTTGGGGACTCCGCGAACGAGCACTCACACGCTGGTATGGTTCGAGACTGTCAGGGTTCGTCAGCGGCTACAATCACGATCTTCTTGACCAGCATACCTGTCAGGAGCCCCTGTTTATGCTGGCCAGACACCCTGTCGTCCAGGAGCTTGAGGAACTTGTCCAAACCAGTCGTCTCAACTTTGTTCAGGCCGTAGAGGAAGGCCCGTGATACTGCGCCAGCTAAGCCGGTAACCAGTGACGAGCTCAGTCGCCATGGCAAGCCGCGCTTTGCCAGGGGTCGGCGGCTCGACATAGCTTTATAGGCAAACCGATCGAGTGCCAGTGGTTTTCCCTTTCTAGCTTCCCGTTGTCGGCACAGCATGAGGTGCAATTCCGTAGTGCAATCAGGAAGCGCCGAGGCGCTATTACGATAATAATAATAACTAAGAAACTATAACAGGCAACTAGACTCTAGACTAAATAAGTATAAAGGAGTATGCCTTTCTAGGTATAGTATAGCAACCCTATTTTACTCTATTCTAATAGTTAATATATAATAATTAAGTTAAAATAATAGATAATTTATAATTTATATATTTCGTTTTTAGACCTTAGAGTTAGATACTATACAATAGCTTTTAAATTGCTAATAACAAGACATATTAAATGGTGGGACTGGACTTTATAGTGGGGATTGGATACTATAAGTAAGATAAACCGGAGCGGATTCCTGGTAATACCGACGTCGGGGTGGTAGACCGCTGTATCATCTTGGACCTACACCTACTACAGCTCAACTTCACCCAATGTCGCATAGTATGTCCCCTATGTCCGCTTGGCAACAGAATGCGTACCTACAAACGTGGATTAGCTGATTTCTAACTTTGTTCTTCGGCGACAGGCAAGAGAAACACGTCGCGGAGTGTGTTCACGTCCTACGAGCGCAACCTGGCCAAGGCCGCGTGGTCCTCCAACTCAGCGCGACTACAAAGAGACTCGTTTCTGCCCTTTGGGTCCTGCTATCTATGTCTGGAAGTCGCCCGCGATCCCGTTGCCTGCAGCCACGGTGACATTTTTTGTCGCGAATGTGCCGTCTCCAACCTGGTCGCCCAGAAGAAGGAAATCAAACGTACCGCTCGGGCTCGGGCGCGAATTGAAGAAGAGCTACGCGATGCAGCCGTTCAAGAGGGTGAAGACGCGCAGCAGCGTGCGATGAAGGACTTTGAGCTTGTTCAGGCGGGACTGAATCCAAGCAAATCCTCACCGGCTGAGCTGAGACGAGGCGAAAAGAGAAAGTCCATGATCGAAGACGGCGCAGCAGAAGACGATCGAGCCAAACCCAGGAGAAAAGTTCTGGGAGAGGCGAAGGTAAACGGATCCTTCCTTCCCACATCACGATTCCGAAGCTAAATGACTTTTCAGGGAGAAGATACACATTTGACATGGGCACCCGCCCAAAGCTCCGACACCGAGGCCCTCCAAAAAGCAGCGACTCTCGCGAAGCAAGTCAAGTCCGAGCCCATCTGCCCTGCTTCCCAAGCCGGCGCACAGCATGCATACTCCCTAAGGAGCCTCAATACCATTGTGTTTGCGGAGGAAGCCAGCGACACCAAAACCGAAAACCCACGACGGAAATGCCCTTCTTGCATGAAGACGCTTGGAAATGCATCGCAGCCCCTCATGGCCATCAAGTGCGGGCATGTGCTGTGTCGGAGCTGCATCGTCAAACTGGTAGTCCCAGCTAAGGCCGCCAACAAGCAAGAACCTCAGACATGCTTTGTCTGCGATGACATTCTGTCGACGGGCGAAGACAAGAGTGACGCAGAACGTTCGCGTACCGGAGATTTCCATGGACTGGTTGAACTACGTTCAGAGGGCACAGGATTCTCTGCGCGCGGGGGTAACACGATACAGAAACAGGGGGTCGCCTTTCAGTGCTAGTTTTCACACTGATCTACTCTCATGGTCCTGCCATGGCTATACTGCGCAGCGCAAAGAGAACCGCTCCTCAGCTGGTCAACGGAATGTATTCACTGTCGGTACGCGCGGAGACCCATTCATAACTCATAGTTGTAGCTCCAATGCGTCGCGTACAACATCGGCATTACTGTCAATACAAGAATGCTACCGGCATGGTCTCCTCCACACTGCTGAATCAGTGGCATGTCCAGCCATGTCTCCGCCTGTCCTCCACTCACCCATCATGCCCGGCCTGCGACCGTTGCTCTTGCATGCTCAGAGTTGTGCACGGCGAAACTCGCGGATCGCTTCAGCGCCGGCGCCAGATCCATCCCAGCAGGGTCCGGCTCCCCGGGAGCATCGTCCCCATCTGCTGCCATCGCGGGGTGGCTGTCGGGTAGCTTCTGAGACCCGTACCCTACAACGCGGAAAATATTCGTCCGCCCTCCATTGGTGGCCATCTGCAATTGCTCATGAAGGCGCGCCAGTTGGTAGTTTCTCTTGATTGGGTTGAACACTGGTTGTGGAACAACCGGTTGGGGTCTCCATCGTGACAGGGCGTTCATCACAGCTGCGGTCTCCTCATCTGAGTCCACTGGCCCAGCATTTACTTCGTCGTCGTCTTCAAGCGGCGCATTGGCATCGAGCGCAGCCTCTGAAAAACGGGGACAAGCGTCAGAAAAATGAACGTAGACCATACTGGACGGGAAAACGGCTTACTCTGCTGTTTTGCCTGGTTCTTCTTCTGGTAGGCAGCCAGGAGCATGTCGTATGGTAGAGACCTGCCAGCGACAGCCCTCTTGGCACCCATGCTGTGACTTTTGCATGTCAAAGACCTGGCGCAAGGCATGCCATTGGGAAGCAAGACGCCACATTGCCGCTCGACATCGACAGGTCCTGGATATGGGTTAGCGACAAGTTCGCTGATTTGCGATCCTCTGTAGTCTCTCCATCTCACCTTTGGGCTTCGGCACCTTGGCCTTGGGCTCCTCTTTCTTCTTCTTGGTCTTGGGACCCTTATCCCCGTCGCCCTCGGCCTTCCTCTTCTTCCCCTTGCTGGGCTCTTCTTTCCTCCCAGTCGCTTTCTTGGCTGTTTTGCTGGCCTTCTTTTCACTGTTCTCGTCCTCGTCTGCGTCGCTGTCCTCTTCGTTCTTGCCTTCGACTTCCTCGTCGGCTTTGCGGGCTTCCTCTCTCGCGGCCTCCTTGGCCCGTTCTCGTGCTTCGCGGGCCTCTTTCTTCCGTTGGGCCTTTTCTCTCTTCAACTTTAAACATTGCGCAATGTGTGACTTGGCCGCCGTCTTCAGTATACTCTTCTTGCAGTGCTTGCACTGTTGGAGATCTGGGCTATCTTCGAGTGGTCGCCCGGTGGCAAAGGCTTCTCTAGCCGAATCGTCGAGAGGGTTGACGACAGGTCCAGGCGAAGCTGCTTCCGCAGCTTCGTTGGCTTTCTTCTTCTTATCCTCTGCTTGCTGGGTTAGCGAAGGACGGGCGAGAGCCAGGGTGTCGTGGGGCGTACCATCGATGACGCTACCTTCCCTCCAGTTGCCGGGTTTGTTGTGCTTCGGGGCAGGCTTCTTCAGTTTGATAATGCCATTGGGCTTGTCTCTGTTGTCCTTTTTGGACGCCACCTTGATGGTTTGGTTGTCGTCTGCGACGATGGGGGTCAGCCCGGGCCGGAGTGGGAGAGGGGAAGGGAAAGCTACTCTTCTTTGCATCTGAGACTGTCGCCATGGCGAGAGACCGATGGAATTACTTCGTATCGGCCAGAATCAATGATGCGCCGGGCCAGCAAGAACGGGTCGGTATTGCGCGCTCTGCTTCGGGGTTCGCGGGGGTGCCTTGGGTGACGACTCGATTCCTATCTAGAGTCTGTTCTTCTAAACAAGTCCTGGATAGTATCAGAAGGGAGTGTCTGCGCTTGTTATCGAGATCGAGCTGCGGGGGGTTGGTAATGTCGCGTTATTGATCCGGCGGGTTTGTCGTTGTACTGCAATGTAGTTGATTGACGTTGGGTGCAGTCTGTCACCCGACCGGCCCACTCGTTTTCGCCGCATCCCAAGGTGGCACGTACAGTGTGAAGTGAACACCCGAACACCGTGTCTGCACGTGTCGTTGTACATGCCTCATGGCCTCACAGCTATCTCCTTCTTTATCCAATATCGATCACTGTGTCAATGTAGGTGGATAGGTGGTTTGCGACTTCAGGTGAGCTACGAGAAAGGGTTATCATGGATCACTTCTCCGTAATACTTCCATCCCTCAGCATAATTGCCCATTGGTGGCCATTCAGCATCACAATCCTTTCAATGTTCCAGGTGCTTGCTACCCATCACCAGGTCTCTGCCAATATGCCGTCGGCACCACCCCTCTGTATGTTGTCCTGGTGTGCACGCATGGCCTCGATGACAATGCGAGCGTATAACATGCCCATATCACCCCAAATAGTCGTGATGATGTCCAACGCCCACTGCCAGTATTCTCTTGGCACGCCTGGGGAGCAGCTAGCAACCTTGAGTTGGAAAAGCAACGCCGGGATTCCTGCCGCACCTGCACCCCCGCCACCGGCGTTTTCTACGGTGATGCGAGTGTCCTCTAGAAGGGGATGCCTCCAGTGGCTGGGCGTAGAGACCAGAGTATCCTTTGCCAGTCTTCGAATGGTTCGAAGGGCCTGGTTGCGTCTGATCACTGAAACCAGAGGTAGACTGGACACTGGGTACTTATCCACGAGATCGACCAGGATTTGGTTCACCAGGATTCTCGCCCATCGAAAGTAGTTCCACGTCCTAGCAATGAGTACGTCGTAGTATACGTGGTATTCGCCTCGGAACAAGGCCCTTGCTGATAGATGAGGCGCCTTCTCGATCTGATAGAGCCAAACCCCCTGTAGCCCCGCGGCCCAGGCGGACATGTCGGCATCGAGGTCGAGTAGTTGATGAATGGCATTGGATGTCTTGGGTCTGCCGTCGCTCAGGACCTGTGACTCCACAAACGCGCTGATCTGCAGGAAGCGGGCAATAATAACCGCCAGGTCGGTAGCTGGCCTGTCAATTTCATATTGAAGCTGGGTTGCTACAGCAATCCAGTCAAAGAGCTGGCGCGGCACTTCCATAGCGGCAACTTGGATGGGTATGAACTGCATCCTCGTTAGGGTGTGTCAAGATGTATTGAAGTTCTGTGGCGGCACATACAATAGAGTAGCTTAACTGAATGAGGGCCCTGAAGCCGCCGAATGGTGCGTTTGGAAGGGGTATCCAACTCTTGATCAGAGCTGCGCCGCCCATAACATGGGCATGGACGGTCCCATGAGCATGATGCGTTCCTTTCACAACCTCGTGACGGTTAGCAGTGCTGCCATAGATCGTGCCAATGCAATATGAGACGACTTACTTCGTACATGGCCAGCATGACGACAGATCGCATTGTTACATCCAGGCTTGGGGAGTTAGGTGGCTGAATCAGTTGCCCAGTCTGCCGCAAGGCACGTCCGTACTTTTCTCGCGCAGCGGCCATCATGCCTGGGAGTTGGGACATGTGAGCGCAAGGCGACATGGCGGGAGTGTTCAGAACTCACCTGCGTTGCCAGTAAGGTTGGATAAGCCTGCCAGTCCAATGGCCGCCACGATGTGTTGAAGAGCGGGATTCCAGATCCAGTGTGACGCAGTCAGGTCAGAAGTGGACTTTGGCTCATCCGGGAGGCCGACCAGGTATCGGTTCACATAGAAATGGATACCCTGCTCCTCTATAGTCGGGCCTATTGGAATCAGGGACAATGATGGCTTTGCCACGTCTGACTCCAACGACGTTGTATTTGAAGGGATGGCCGATGATGGCGGTATTGAAAGTGAAGAACTCCTCGTGATCTTCAGAGCCTGGGAGGACGTAACCCCCTGTTTACTACCATTATGTGAAACTGAGGTGGAGGCGGCAGACAGGCGACGGCGGTGGATGGGAGCTGTATGCTCGGAAGAGGCGTGTCCAGACTTTGGGCGAGATCCTCTCCCTTCGGTTGCGAAATGGGAAGTGACGATCTCAGGTTCTTCAGACGTGATCCCTGTGAACGCAGCCTCACCGGCCGAGGACGGTGTATCCAGACCCCACTGGGCATGGGCCTTCCTGATGACCTTGGTGCTTTCATCGCGGAACATGAGGGATAGCTGGTCCCGGTAGCCAGGGCATTGCATCGACTGGCGAACGCATTGCGAACATTCAGGTTTGGCTTTATCACACTGGCAGTCGCGGTCAGCTGAGCCTCCTCGTTATGTGGGCGATCAGGGCCCGTCGCGAAACGGCTTCTTTGCTGCAGCTCGTCTCTGGCAGCATACCTTGATACGTCGTTTGCGACAATTCTGGCAGCCCTCCGAAGCCTTGCCGCAGTAGACCATACTTCAGTTGGGCGGCAGTGATCGAATTCTCACTCGTGCCGGGCCAGGGTTGCTGTGGAAAGCGGGGTGCAGATGTACCGGTATATGTATGGCTAGACGATAGCTGGTCCACTACTACCCACGTGCAAAGTACCCGGTAATAGCGGGGTGCGTCTTGATCGTGCGACGCCTGGGCGAGCCGTACCAAAGCTGCAGCACGGGATGCCTAGTGTGGTAGCGGGTGTGGCCGTGAACCAGATGAGAGTTTCAACACCGCCCGGGGGGGGGTGAGGAGGGGACACCCAGGAGCTTAAGAATAAAGCACGGCGCGTATTGTATGTAGCTTCAGCAGCTGCCGAGGTAAGAAGGCATTCAGGCTGTGCCCTACACTCCCTTTGCTGCTACTTGCAGGTGAGGATGCGTGGGTATTGGGGTCGGGAAGCACGGGGAACACGGGGTAAGATGAAACGCGGGGGTAGATCTTTTCCCTGCCTTACTCAGGTAGGCAAAGCATCTAGATAGGTAGATCATACTATATATAAGGTAAGAGAGTAATTAGTTTCTATAGATTTACTTTCTAATCTTATTTTAAATTAGTTAATTAGTAAGATAGATAAAAATTTCTAACTTTAGAAACTTATAGGTTTTTATCTCTAGATTTTAATACTTTCTAATATTAATAAGATAATAATTACTTAGTAAATTTATCTCTTTATATATCTAGTAGCTTAATTGTTAACCGTTCGATAACTATGTCGGTCGATTAGCTGTATCGGTCGATAGAATGTATCGGCCGATAGACTTTCTGTTGTGATATCTTGATAAGCTACCTCCCCAGCGCTATGACGTACCCATGTAAGCCTTCCACGACATCAACGTCATATGACAATGAGGAGAAGTGCGCCTTCTGCCTGGTAATCAACGCACCAGAACTGGCACGACGTCAGATATGTAGAAGTTGGCAGGGGATGTGGGAGAGCCGATGCGCCTACCTTATTTAAGTCTTGGCTCCCGTGACGATTCATATGCAATGACATCTCAACCTCCCTGAACTTACTCGCTTCCAAGCATCCAGACAGCCACTCATAATACCAAGTACCTGACCACGATGGAGACAATCAACAGCGTTGCCAGCGCAGCGGCAAAGGCCGTTTGGGGAAGCCCTGAGACAAAGCAGGAGCCCGTGTCGGGTGTCAAGGGAAACACTGCAGAGGGCGAGCCTTACGATGCTGGAAACATGGGTTCGTGCGATCACCAGCTATGGCTATTCTGACCTGAAGTCAAGACACCCAGACACTAACATGTTTGGTACTTTTAGAGCCACAGGAGATGTCCAGCACCAAAACCCCGCTGGATCAACCAAGCGGCGTAAGTCACACCGACAACAGCACCGGCATTGATACACGGGCAGATGCTGCAACAAGTAGCAAGATTGAAACCACCGAAGAGACCTCCTCACGTACCAAGACTGAGGTAGAAAAGCCTGTCAAGTCAGCCGTGCCCGATAAGGCCGAATCTACCCAGAAGATCAACCTCGATGGTCCCGGACGGCCAGAAGAGCAGCAAATCCCCATCGCAGACCTGGACAAGCCCGGTCCCAAGCCGCTGGAAACCCTGGCCAGAGAACATGGAGGAGATGCAGGCAAGGTGGCCAAGCACGATACATCAACAGCAAGCTCGGGCCTTCCTGGCGGCTCCCAGGGAGACAAGAGTCACGAGGGCAGTGGCGAGGGCAGTGGCGAGAAGGTCGTCAGAAGCACCGGCTTCGCTGCTGAAGGAGGTGACTTTGATGCTGCGGCTGCCGGTGCTGCCCGTGAGGCTGATCGTAAGTCCAATACGTAAGACACTTGCTACTTGCGGATTCTGACAGTTCAATCAGGCCTCTTGGATGAGAACAACTCACAAGACAACATTGCCACCAAGTCCAGCCCGGGCCATGCGAAGCCTGGTCTGAGCGACTCGGGTGTCAGTGGTGAGAAGCTGAGTCTGAAGGAGAAGATCAAGGCCAAGCTGCACAAGCATTAGGGGCGGAGTGAGCCTGCCACAGAGAGTCCATGTCGTGGATGCTGTTCCTGTCATTTCTCATTGTATCACTTGACCCAATCTCGGGTGTAAATCTGGGGCGAAAGCAATGTACCTTATCAGCACAAGTTTGGGCAGACTGAACATCGTGTTTGACGTATTGATAGCCTCCCCAAACAACATCATATCACTGCGGAACACTGTGACGGCCAACGAAGGGCGAGCGGTACCGGGGGAGACACTGGAGCCATCCAACAGCTATATGATCCGTCAACTCGACCATGGTCCGCTACTTCTAGGCTGGCTGCAGTGATTCCCGAAGTCACCGCAGCGAAATAAATCAGCTGGCTAACACATAGCCAAGCCTGACCGCGACAAATGTGTACATGGTGTCGCGGCCATAAATTGACGCCGACCCCCTTGCTCCAGGTGTTACCACGAACTGCATGACTGCGGCCGACTCGCGGTTGCAGAGCGTCCTTAGAGGAAGCCGGACTCGGCAAGAACCCTGTTAATGGACGGGCGACGATCAGTTTGTGCCACCCAGAATATATGAAGCAAAGGGTATCGCGTTGGAGGACATACCTGACAATCTTTTCGTCTTCTCGTTCGCGCGGTTCCACCTGCAGACTTTTGTCGTACATTTCGTGCACATCACCAGCAGCCTGCATGTTACTCAGGATGTAGTCTTGCAACTCCGGAACCGGCTGAAGCGAGTATCCCACAGCCTGGTACTGTTGGATGTCTCGTATCACCTCGGCGGTTTTGGACCGTTTGGCCATGTTGATGAGGTTGGTCTTTTTGATAATGGATGGAATGCCATCTTCGATAAATGTGAGGTCCGTGAGGTAGACGCCTGGAACAATGCGTGTAAGAGTCAAGATGTGTCAGCTTCAGGGCCGTCGACATACCGAAAAAGGGGATGCATGGAGGGTTGGCGGCGTGCAGGGCCTCCCTATATTCGCCGAAATTCTTGGTGCTTGCCATGAGGCGCCTCATGTTTTCCAGCACCGCGTTCGTGCGCTGTGGCACCTGATCCCACGTGCGCTTCAGACGGGCGATGGGAGCAGTGCCGAGGGCCGAGATGATGGAGGTTAAGGTGGAAAAATTGTTGAGACTTCGACATTTCTGTGATGGTCGAGTGATTAGTGACGGTGACACGAGGGCAGGAACGCAATGTCTACTCACGTCGGCGACGGCGACGAAGTGTTTGATCACAACGACTCTCTTCTTGACATCCATCTGGGCAAGGATCATTTCTGCAACCCAGTTCGTCATCTGGTTCGAGTGCAGAATGAGGAGTTTGACATTCGGTGCGGGTTCCGGATCTCCCTCGCCCACCTTCTTCTGCCATGTTTTGTTCAGACATTCCGTGGGCTTGATCTTGCCATAGAGCCTAGATTCGATGATGGTGAGCTGTCGTGCGAATTCCGTAACATCAATGTCGAGGAATTTGAGCTTCTTCATGTTCTTTGGCATGATGGGCTGTGGCGTGGTCTGGTTCGCCGTCTGGATCATTCTTCGAGCACCGGCCTCTTTGCCACTCAGCCGTTGATCAAGGATCGACATGAGCAGGGCAGAGCCCGGGGTTTCCGTTGACTTGACCGTGTCTCTGGCGAAGGCGTAAACATCACGAATGAGCTGTTTGGATTCGTCGTTGAAGTCCTCCATCCAGAAATTGTCGAACCAACTCCGCAGGATATTGACGACGCGGACACGAATTAGCTTCTGCTTCCTGTCTCGCCAAACGTCAAAGTCTGTAGCTGCTAGTCCTTCCGGCGGCTGGAGGTTGAAACGGCTCACGAGCAGGCCAAATAGCTCCCGCGCCGATGTGAATGACTTGTATGTAAGAAGGAAGGTGTTGTTGAAGTTGGAGTCTAGCTTGTCATGCCGCGTGAGCTGCTCCACAAGCGCAAGCAGGGTTCCGCCCTTGATCGTGGGTGGCTGAAACTTGGCATCCCAGGACAAATCGGCTTCGTGATCCAGTAGAAGGAAGTCGGGAGTATCGTCAACTGGCGGCGGAATGATGGCTTGAGGACTAGGATCATCTCCCAGGATCTTCTTGACCTTTGAGAAATCACCCTTGCGGAAGTTGCCAGCGCCAGGATCGCCCTCCGTGAACGACTGAGAAGTTATTAGTGGCGGCCTGGATGGCGCAGTCCTCGACTCGGTGCGCTGATGCGGCCGCTCGTACGGCATCGTGTCGCCTCGCCGGAGCTGTTCTCGTTGCATGACATCAGACCGCTGCTCGATCTGCGCTTGTTGTTGCGACGGTTGCTGCTGCTGCAAGTTGATCTGCACCTGCTCAGACAGCAGTTGCAGAGAAAACCCAATCTGTGAAGAGTTCGTCTCCAGGGCTTTGGCACACTGTCTGACGTATTCGAGACGGTCCTCCAGCGACTCGCCGTGAACTTCGGCCCACTCATCCGCCAGGGGGCCGGCCACAGCCTGGCACCCCAAGAGAAGGTCTGAAATGTTGTCGTAAAGGCCTTGCTTGTTGACGCTAAAGTCTGCAAGATGCGGCGTCTGGAAGGCGTTGCCCAACGAGGACAAGTCAACCGATTCGATGACTGCAATCCAGGGTTTGAATGTCTCCAGCACCTTGCCACCAGCAGAACAGACGTTATTGCCAATCACCTCGTGCCGGAACGGCGTGATGATCTTCTCAGCGACAACAAGGTGTTTGTCCAGCTCCCGGACGCTGAACACGAGCATCCGTTTGAGTTCGTCAAGCCTCTCGAGGAGCTTGCCATCGAGGGACACAGCACTATCGGCGAGACCTTCGTCGTCCTCCAAGAAATTCGCGGTAATGGGGTCGCGAGGTCCGAAACCGTTGTTCTGCCAGCTGCCCCCTGTCGAACTTCCAATAACAAAGCCAGGGAAAAGCCTCGGAATTTCTTCTCCGCGCTGTTGTCGTGCAATTTCGACATAGCTGAAGACGCCCAACAAGACGCCATCGGCTTCCTGCAGACACTTTTGAACAGATTCAGAACTTGGCCAGTCGGCGGCGGCGATGTGTGATGAGATGACGAGCTTCGAGAATTTCGACATCATGTCCCTGAAGAGCGGGTACAGCGCTTTGTTGGTGGAAATGATAGATGGTTGGCCGGAGTGGTTGTCTGTTGTTCCCGATGCTGCAGCAAGAAGCAGCCTGAGATGGTCTGAAATGTCTTCTGCACGTGCGACGTATTCTGACCGGTTGTTGTTCGAAATGGCGTCTCGGTAACGATCGACGGCTCGCCTCATGTTCGAGACCAGGCGTGTCCAGGTCAGTGGAGGAGATGCGCCGTCATCGAAGAAGGACCGCGGCACGATGCTTGTTGGTGGACCATTGTATGCCGTGCTTGTGAAGGAGGTGGCGGATGCTATGGTGGAGTGTGCGCCCACGCCAGAGGCGGCCACAGAGTCATTCCGCGTTCGAAGGGGTGCCGCGAACCCGTTGATGGAATCCATGGATGTTGATGGGGAGAGCGCATTCTCACCGTAAGACCGGCGAACTCGTGGCTGGGAGGGTGGTGTTAGCCTGGCGTACGCCGTTCACGAGGGACACGCTCGCAAGTGTACACTTACAACTGAGCTCCGTGACGCGAGCATCAGAGACTCGCCCTCTAGTTCTGACGAAGAATTCGCCTCAGAATCCTCATCCTCTTCTTGGATGAGGCCGCGTGCCATCATTTCTGGCGGGGGCCGCGTCCTGTCGGGGATGGCCGTGTTCAGCCTGTCTTGTGGTCCACTCTCCGAAGCTGACACGGGCGATTCCAGAGGCAGTTCCATGCTGCGATCTCCCGTCATCATGTTGTAGTAGAACAGACGGCCATCGGCCGTCGCCTGGGGAATCCAAAAGTCGGCCCCAGAGGTCTGTCGTGGCTGCAAGCCCCCAATGGACAGACCATTCGTGCCGTCGTTATCAGATTCGTCGACATCTTCAAGGTGTTCTTCGTAAATTTGAGGGTCGTCGACCTCGTCCTCTGGCTGCTCGACCTCGCCGCTGGCATCATGCTCTGGGATATCGTCGGGGCTCGTGATAATCTGGCAGTAGTTACTCGGGAACCAGCCACGTACACCGTTGATTACGCCGTCCCACCAGCCGCTCTCCAGTCTGGGGGGGGGTTTCGTCAGCGCCCTTCGTCTTCTGGTAAAAGGGGTCAAGGGGGAGAACTTGCTGTGTTATAACCTGAATCACATCACCCTCGTTGAATGACAGAGACCCCTCATCCTCAGACTCGTATGAGTACAGGGCCCTCACAAACAGGTCAGTATTGGCTGAAGCCATGGTGAATGGAGCTGCTGGCGATCGTGGGTCGGGCAGCGTGTCTTGGTGCAGAAGAGGCGATGCGAAGATGGGGTATCCAAGTTTGTTCGTTGTGTGATGAGCTTCCGCTTTCGATGGAGCATGTGCCGGCACAGCAAGCCGTATCACTGGGCATATTGCGGACCAGGAAATATTGGGAAGAAGTCAAGCCGATGCGGGGGTCGGAGTATCAGGCCATGTTCTGCCCCGCGCAATAGATGTTCCGGTGGCTTCTCGCGGGGACGGCGATTAGGTAGAGCTGTGCGAGCGATGTTCTTGTTGTTGAAGTCGCGCGCGTATGGCGATGCGATGTTGTGTTGCTGTTGTTCACCGGAAAGAGGGGGGGGCGCGGCTTGTCTTTGGCGGGCGCAAATGTGTCGGAGTATAGCGTGATCTCGGCGGTAGGAATCGGGGACGAAGTATCGATGACACGAGAAAGAGCGAATGTAGGCAGGCGGGTTCTCTGCTCTGCTGCGGTCTCTAGGCTTCTTCTCTCAGTTGGCGTCGCGGCCAGTCGTAGAGGCGACGAAGAGAGGGGGTAGTGAGGCTGTTTCGGGCGCGGTTCCGATGGTGTAACGGCAAGTTCTCTGGGAGCTCTGACCGGCGGCGGCCCATAAAGAAGAATGCTCGTGTTGACGGAGGCGTAAAGATTTATGCTGGTAACAGTCTCTGGATCCTGTGCTCCCACGCCTGTCAAAAAGGCTCGGACTTGGGAATCGGTTCGTCGAGCTCTCTCTGTGGGGTTTCTCGTGACCCGCGAGCGAACAGCCAGGACTCGTGTGTCCATTTGGTGGTCCTCCTGACTTCCTTTCCGGACTAGCGCGTCCTCATGTGCTTGGTCATTGGCAGGTGAAGCCACGTTGTGCAACCTCGACCCACGGGTGCCCTGAGGCGTTCGTCCTGCACTACAAAGCCCCGGAGCATCACACGTGCGTCCGATTTATGGCAAGGGGTCAGGAAGCAGGTATGTCGGAACGAACGTGATGACTGGGTTCCTGCGTTTTCGGTCCTGAAGCTATCATGTCTGACAGATCTATATACTTGAAGGGGTCGGTTTTCACGCTGGGACAAGCTCGGCTACGACAATGGAAACTCGTCGCAATACGGCCAAGTACAAGTCAGGTAGACACGCACCGCAAAAGGTCCAACCTGTGTGGTATAATTCTGGGCGCGACACATGAAACTTACATGGTACTGGGTGACCACTCGTCTTTCCAGTCTCTATACTCAATGTCAGATCGTGTGTTTTTGGGTTGCGGGGTCACAGAGGCCTTGGTCAAGCCAGCCAGATGGGGCGAATGTGCTCAGGTTGACCAATTTCTGTGCAAGTAGGGAACGGGGCCACGGATTCCGGACGTTACTCGAATGGACAAGCCACGCAGGTGGTTTCGCGCGTTTGGTAGGCATCTATTGGGGACACGACGGCTTTCTCTGCCCCATGTGCCTGAGAGTCACCGCTTTACTCCATGTGTTTTCCTGGAGGCACCGCCAATGTGACTCCGTTTGCCCTTGTGTGATCTGTCTGATGGCCGGCAGAAGCGGGTCATGCATGCATTCAATAATAATGCGTGTGATGCGATACTGCTGGAAAACACCGTCATCCGTACCGTATACGCCGTCATGTTGAGTCTGAACAGAAGTATCTAGGACACACGATCGGTGCTCCGTCCGAGTCTTCAGCTTGAAGCGATTGCCCCATTGACTCGAGTCGATCACCATGAGTGATCCAGCTGATTTGCTGCGGGTCTATCTCCAGGCGGTTCGGGGACTCCCAGTGTCACGAGCAATCGGAAACACCCAAGACGCATGACGGATCGCCCTGGAGATCCTGTCGTCTTCTCAAGAGTTGCTTTTCTAGGGCGGCATAAAAAGACGGCGCTGGTGGCCCGTTCCGCCCGCCCTGCAGAGAGCATGAGGCCCAAGGGGCTGGAACGTTGTCCAATCTTTTTCCATGTCGCCCCGCCTGAAGGTATCGCTAGTAGCAGATGAGCATTGTGGGTGACTTTTTCGGTTCGTTCCCACAAGCTCCCAACTGCGTCGCCTTTACCGTTCGTCCCGTCTAAGATCCTCGGGGGAGATGAGTACCTGCAGCGGCTGGAAGAGGCGGCGAAGCCCAAGTCGACTAGAACATGTGCTACTAACATCAATCAGGTACTCGTATAATCGGTCAACTACTTCGACAGCGCCTTTACTGGTGCGCCAGCATGCAAGTCAGAAGTGCCTGAGGTGTTGTCCTGAGGCAGGTAAACGGCGCAGGTTGGCGAACTGTCTACTGGAACGGTACATGCCCGAGGAATGGGGTGCACAGTGCGGCGCAATCAGAGCGGGGTCGACCTCTGATTTCGGGCGCGGGACAGGGGACAATTTGAAGGCAAGCTCTTCAGTTTGCAACTTTGCCCTCCACTCCCGACGCGTCCTGACTCCTTCCTGCAAGCCCCGCTGCCCCTCCCTCCCCCGCGTGCCGGGAGTCCTCGTGCTCGAACCTTTGGGCCCCTCCCCCTCCTCCATCACCTGACTCCGTACATACTTGGTAATCCTGCCGACTCGTGGGGGGGAGACTGCCAAAGCCAAGCATCGCAGAAACAGACTGATTGTCAAGAGTACCTGTGAGCACCTAACAAGACGAAAAAACACAGGCGAGCCTGCTGTGAACACACGTACAGTGCGGGGGCCTGACGGTATGGCCGGTCATTGGAAAGGAGCATGTGCCCCGCTACTCCCCCCTTCGAGTTGGTCGCCGGAGGTTCGCAAGGTGCCGACTCATGCTGTCACTGTCGGCCGCGCCTTCATAGAGGGGCACTGGGACTTCACAAGGGGCGGAGTGCAAATAGCTCGCCGGCATGTACCGGAAGGGTTCCGGAGGCTAGCAAGCCACGAGTACCGCGCTACTGCGTGTCCGTGTCGCCCGCTCCCCCCCACAAGTACCTGCTTGCAGTGTGCTTTAAAGGGGGGGCCGAGGTCCCGGTTTGAACGTGTCGTTTTGTGGACTCGAGTGGCTCCCGTCCCCCCCCTGACACTGTCGCGAGGTCGACGAGATGTTCCACGGGCCACGGCCAGGATCCCCGCCCCATTCCTCGCCGTCTCATTCGCTCCCTGCGGTCTAATCACACTAAGCACCTTGTTGGCGGGGAGCGGCTTCCTCCCCGTTGGGGCCCGGCAGGGGTTGGCCTCCCAAATGAACGGGACGTCCCAGCAACGCCGGCTGCCAGGTTTCCATGCCACCGCCCATCCTGTTCGTTCCACTCCAGCCTCCCTTGCCCGTTTGCCCTCCGGACACCTCTTTTCCGAGATCAATGCTGCGTCTACTCCTCTCTCCCTTTTGGTCTGGCCCGGGCCGCTACATTGCTGTCACGGGCGATCCCCGCTGCGGGAGCCGACTCGAGGGGCATCCATCTCTCAAATAAGCAACATGTCATGATGCCTGCTCCCAGTCGCCCGGGCAAACCGAACTGAACTGAACATCAGCATCGCCGGACGTTCTCGGGCAAGCAGATTCACACGTCGGGGCCCTCGGAACAGGCCTGCTTGGGTGTGCTGGACAAGGCCCTCGTCTCGTCTCGCCTCGCCTCCCGGGGGGTCTTGATCCACGGCCGAGCCCGCCCACCCGCCAGAGACATCTGTCAACTTGAACACACCGCCGTCATACCAGGGGTGGTTTCTCACCGACTTGCAATAACAGCGCTAACGCAGGACAACGAAGCAAATTGTTGCAAGGAATATGTCAAGGCGGTGTCCCTCGATGATGGTGATGATGATGGCGAGCGGGCCGGCCCTCTGAGCCTAGAACGTGGTCACGATGGGCCACTGTTGCGGCGCGCGTCGTTCGTCTCGACTGGCTGGAAATGGCCCTGAAAGATTGATTATTACCGAGCTTCCACGTGGAGAACGGACGCCAGCCAGAAGAGTACGACTAAGATGCGCACCCTCGGCCGCTATCAACAGGGACTGCAAATGGCCGACCGCACCGACGACGTCCTTCGCTCTGTTTGACCCATGGACCTCATCCCATGGCTGGCCACAGTCAGGGGCAGGCAAGGTTGACGAGGAAAAATTTTCGTGCGGCATCCTTTACTTACTGAGTGCCCAGGTGGTAATAAAACGCATTTTGCTTCTGTTTGGAATGCCTCCGGCCCCTTATCCCGGACCCGAGCATTGCCTGTGCACGACGCCTCAGCACGTATGGGAGGGGCATCCGCGATTGCGGACCAGCCCTCATGTTCCGGTAATAGCAGGAGGTCAGGTCAGGTAGTGCAGGGAGCAGCTGTGGTGGAATTGGTGGATACCCCCCCAAAGGTACCTGACGATCAAAATGATTGAGCTGAAGAGGTACTTGCTCCTTCGCCAGCTGGAGCGCGATAGCAGGGTGGACAAGACGGCCGGACGGGTGGGCACAGGAGCTCGTGTTGGCACACTGTGTACATACTGTGCTGCGATCGCGTCGGCGCTCGCCCTGCCCAGCTGTTCGCGTCAACAGGTGCTGGCGTGGTGGGCACTGCCAGCTGTTCGCTTTGGCCGCCCCATTTCGGCCACCCCTGGTCCAGAGCAGTACCTACAAGTCGGTGTCGCTACCAAGAGTGGAACTGAAGGCGGGCAACTAGATATGCAGCAGACCTGGTAAACTCCATACTGGAAAAATCAGTACATGGCGGTCAAGCATGGGCAGAGTGCCGCCATGAAAGATCACAGCCATGAGTTGGACCGCAGAGAGGTCCTGGTGATTTGGATTGATTTCATGTTGCTGAAGTCGGCCAGCGTGTCGCGTCTACTGTACATTACGTATTCCCAGCCGTCAAGGCGGCGAATCTGTACATATACCCGTCGCCATGTACTCGTACCGTGCGCGAAAACACCAAGTACACAGCCGGCCACCCATCCCCACCTGCACCGTGCCACTGGCACTCGAAAGTCGACGGGAGAGTAGGGAGGGGTGGAGGCACCCACCACGACGGAAGCTCGTGTCCTCGCTCCACGTCCCCCCC
>JACAFV010000200.1:0-51485 GCA_014635975.1 Plectosphaerella sp. P0831 | reverse complement strand
GGCGGAGCGGAGAGAAGTTGAAGCTGGGAGGTCGACGGATGGGGGAAGTCGTGACGGACGCGACTTGCCCGAGCTCAGGCGGCGGGCGGTGGGATCATGGATCCGAGCTCGACAGGGAGAAGAGGCGGGGCGCAGCTCTAAACCCCTTTACGCGTGGGGGCTGACGGGGCTGGAGAGGGATGCAAGGCCTGTGCGTTGGCGATTGGTGGATACAGGGGGACACAGGGGGTGTCTCAGATGAGGCAGGGGTTTGCAGTGGTAAGCTGCGGGGATGGAGGCAGTTCATTGTATTCGTGAATAGAGCAGGTCAGGGATTTTCATCGTGTTCGGAAAAGGTGATGAAGGGCAGCTGGGAAACCATGTCTGAAGCCCCGATGGACCCCTGTTGCGGGCGAGAGGCACTCTTCTCAGAAGACAAACTACCGGAACAAGTGTCCATTATTCTCCGGGCGATGGGCGAGTTGGGTGCTGCACGCGACAGCATGTCCCTCGTTCGTCCGAGGAGCAGCAAGTCATCGGTGTCCTTTGAAGTCGCGGCATGGGATGCCAGCACCAGGTACGGCGTGAATGGCGCGAGACAGAGGATTCTGTCGAAATGTCAGAGATGATTTTGTGGATGCTGACAGAGTCTTACATGTTAATGAGCAATGTCCAGCCTCTGGTCTTGGTGTCTGCCGCTTCTTGAAGTGTTTTCAGAACCCATCGAGCATCGTCCACGCAGTCGGGACAGGCCTGTCTACGACCAGGAGTGGTCGCTTCGACACCTGGAGCTGCCCAACAAACCAGTGTCTTGACCGAGGCGACTAAGACGTTGACAAGAATCGAGGCTTCATTGAAAGGCGAGTCTGCCGATGTATCTCTCTGCATGGCATCGTAAGCTCAGCTCAAGGAGTCGTGGCCAAGGTTTACTCACCAGAATCAGCCCCAGTCGAATCTGCCCAATTCTCTCATGAAACCCCTGCCCTTTCTCCCAGCGAGCTTTTGGGTCTAGATGCCGTGCCGAAGCCGAGAAGAACTGCGGTATCATCTCGCCCTCGACCAAAGCAAGCTCAAAGAACGCGGCAGCGATCTTGGCCGGGATACCGAGCACGTCATTGGGATGGGCGGAAGTATCAGTGCTGATGTCGTAGAAATGCAGCATCTGTGGCCGTCCAAGAGTAAGTGCCAACCCCTTCTCCATGAGGAAGACGTACCAGAGAACCTTGCGGCCTCTGGACTGATTCATGTCGGCGACGCCGGGTGGGAGGTCGTGAAGGCCTAGATCGAGACATGTTCGGGCTGCTGCTGAGAAGAGGCTACCGGCCTTGTCGACCTGTCCGCATTTCATGCAAAAAGTGCCCTGCGAAGAGTCAGTCATGGGTTTCGCCCCTGTTGCGGGACGTGACAGACCAGTAGAGCTAGAGCCTGGCAAGCCTGGAGGGATACATCGTGACACATCTGGAATCTATCGACTGCGACCTGGACATTCCGAGCAAGCAAGTCGATAATGTCCTCCAAACTAGCGGTCTTGAGACCAATCTCGGGACAGCGATCGACATCTAGGCCATGGAAGAGGTAGTAGAGCCCGGTGTTGACGATGGCCCAGATATGGGTCGAGTAAGGGTTGATGGCGAAGAAGACGTGCTTGCAGAGATTGGTAAAATGCGACTCGTCGAAGAGGTCGACGTCGAGGAAGAAACGCTGTTTCTCGGTCTGAGTGAGTCGCAGAAGCCGTAGAACGGCGTCGCTGGGTGGCAGTGGGCGGCTGGTGAGGTGAGGGTCGTCGCGAGGGGAGGTTGATGAGGGGCCTGTGCCGGCGATCGGGGACAGGGTGGTTGGTGTCCCGGATGTCCAAGTGAGAATCTCTGAGAAACCCGATGTCGTGGCCGAGTCGAAGGGCGTCGTGGTCAAGGAAGACTGCGCGGGTTGAGGCTGCCAGGCCCGGGACTGAGCCTCAAATGAAGAATCTCCGCGGTACGTGTCAGCAGCACCATCTTGCCTCATGTCAGAAGAACCGGAGGAAAAATCGTGATGATGCTGAGGGGCATCCAGCCGAGGCTGGACATTGACAGCGCCCTGCAGAGAATTGACGGCGTCTAGGACCTGCTGTAGGCGGCTGTCTACGCTCTCGAGGGCCTCGTCGTACTTTGACGAGATGAGCACCCGCTGCCTCTTCTCGGGCCGCGTGTTGGACACATGGCAGGGGATCTTAGCCGTCAAGCAGCTAGAGCAAGGCACTGCCCTGTTGCATTTTGTCTGTAGGATGTTAACATCAGACGGTCAATGGGACGGATTCTGACTGACCTTGCGCTCCCTGCATGGGTCGCACTTTGGCAATTAGCTCAACAGGTCGAGATGTACGGCGTGTCGGGCTTACTGCTGGTACTCGGCTGCTGCTGACGCTTGCATCGGTCGCTGCCCCCATCTTTTGGAAAACACGAGTTTTCGGTAACGCACGGGGAATATGCTCTTTCTGTTAGCAAGATGAAGATGTTTGGATGGCCAGCTGTGGTGCTGTTGGGAGGTGGAAGGTCAGCAGCGCCAGCAATGCCAAGCGTCCGGGGGCCGAGGCCGCCGGCGGACCCCAGATCCTTCGGAGAACTCGAAGCGGGGCCAAATGGAACGGTGACAGCCTGGATGGTGATGCATTCTCCCAAGCGGATCTCGAAGAAGACATGGTAACAAATGATCTCTCTGGATCTAAATGCTTTGATTCTTCATGATACAATATGTGACGTCCGTCTCTAAAACTCGCTGACGGTGGCGACCCTGTCGATACCGCGGTCTCTTGCCCGCTGCTTGCCCTTACTCGTGCGAAGGAACTTTGTCAACGCATCCAGGTGCAGCAGATGACCCCGTCGGAGGTACACAAATGTGGTGTAAAGCACACTCGCCAGGCCGACGGCAGCAACGGAGATGAGAGCAGGCCACTTGAAGTCGGAGGGGTGGAAGAAGATGATGGTGGAGAGGTAAGAGAGGATCTCGAATGCGTTCTGCCATGCTGCCTCGACGGATGCAAAGGCGCCACGACTCTCGGCTTCAACTTCCTGCACGGGGTCAGTGTCTAGATCGGACGGTGCATGTCGGCGACTCACCTCTTGCACGATGACTTGGGTGCACAGGTCGAAACCCCACAGCCCCAGTCGGCTGACGATGGTACCACCGACGAGCGCCGTCGTCGAAAGGAGAGGGTTGTCAGGGAAGGCGAAGAAGATGGTCGTGCCGATTGCGAGAGACATGACCTGCCATGTGCTCATCCACAGGCCCGCGCGCACCGGACCGATACGGCTCATCAGCCAGGGCGCGACCCATGTAGCCGACACTTCGAAGACGACGCTGACAGTTCTGGCGGCGCCGATGCTGGTAGTGTTGTAGCCATTGGCAATCAGGAACGTCACCATTTGGCCGGAGAAGTTGAGCACGGTGAGATACAAGAGAGACCCAGCGAAGGAGGGGAGGAAGACCCTGTGGCGGAAGAAGAAGGCAAGGTCTGTCACAAACTTGGCCGCGAGAGACGGGCCGCAGGGTTCATCGCTGGAGGGTGATGATTCGTGGTGTGGTTCATCGGCGGGCTGACCCTTGGGCTCCTGGAGATCGGCGTCTTCATGGTACACGCGGGCGATGGCGAAATACTCGAACGTCACGGAGGCGAGGTTCATGGAAAAGTTGACGATGATGGCGGCCCTGGTGGAGAAACCATCGATGAGGGCGATGAATAGGGGGCCGAAGAGCTTGCAGAGGAGATCGATGCGGCGCATCTGCGAGTTGAGGGCAGCCAGTGACGCCATGTCGTTGTGGGCCACGACGACGACCTGGACAGTCAGTGGGAGTAGTGCAAGGGCCGGAGATGAAGACCTACCCAGTCTTTTTCCACCGAGACGGTGTTCATGATGGAGCAGATCTTCTCGACGCAAGCGAAGACGACGAGGAGGACGAGAAGAGTGGTGCGGACGAGACTTTGTAGTGGCACATGGGCGGCGAGGAGGTAGAACACCACACACGACGCGGCGACGACAAGTCGCTGAAGGACTAAAAACAATCATTAGTAGGTATCAAGTGCCGGGTATGCTCCCCACCCACCAATGGACACGCGCACGACGTGTAGACGGTCAACCATGTCGATGAAGCGACCGATTGCCGGGGCGAACAGAATCGCTGAGAGACCACGAGCCAGGGCGTAGACGGACATGGGCAGCAGGGTGCCGGGGAAGATGGCGGCGAGGTAGAGAACAGCGCCGAATTCGAAGACGCGCGAGTTCCATGTGGAGAGAAAGTGGGAGAGGTAGAGGCGGCGAGCGATGCGGGAGGGGACTTTTTGGGAGGTGGTGTCCTGGGGGAGGAGGGGGGCGTTCTCGTCCGGGGCGTCGCGGTCGTCGTCGGGAGGCATGGTGGAGGAAGTGTTTGTGTCGCTGGGGAATCAATTGAGTAGATTTTCGTGGTTCTCTGGTGAGAGTTGTGGTGATGGTGGTGTTGAGATGAAGTCGATGAACATGACGTGTGGAAGATCCTGAAGGCCGACATCGTCACGCCTCAACATACCGCCGGACAGGGGCCCCTGTATCGTCCGACCCCGGGCCACCTCCCCCCCGACCGACCGTCGGACACTCCCCGCCCAGCGTCGGGACTTGGCCGCGCCGAGTCGTACGACCAGTTTTCCGGGCCTAAGAACCCGCCCAACAGCTGCAATGACACCCTGATCAGCGCAGCCATGCCTTCTTCGTGTTAGCACTCGAGGCCGATTGGATTATGATGATAGGCTTCTGAGCAAGATCCATCAGGGTCCTCAACCCCAAATTCCCTCAGCATCAGATTGATAACTGAATCATTCCCAGCTCGTCGGCGTTGCACCGCTCTGTTCATCACACTTACCCCAGTACCTACCTAGCTTCAAAGAATCATGGCCACGATAGCTACATGGCACCTCCTCGCGGAAAACGACCGACTCCGCCGCTCGTCCCAGGCCTTTTCGGCCCTCGGCGCCGAAGCCTTCGTCTTTGGCGGCGAGCTCCTCCCCCGCGAACCTGTCGATAACAGCGTCGACCGCATCTCGGTGCGCACAGGCGGTCCCTCGGCCGAAACCCTCTCGGCGCCCAGCACCGCCCCGTCCCCGCGCGTCGGATCTCCGTCTGCCACGGCCGGTGATACCGTGTACCTCTTCTCCGGCCGTGGCGGTATCGCCATGGCCCCCGTCGAGGAGCGTGGCGCTCTATGGCGGTACACCCCGGGCGACAACGTCTGGGAGAAGATTACCCCTGCCGATGCAGCTGCCCCCATCCCCGCGGGCCGCAGCTACCACTGCCTCGCCTCGGATGGCAGCGACACCGTCTTCCTCCACGCCGGGTGCCCCGAGTCCGGCCGCCTCGCAGACCTCTGGGCTTTCAGCCTCACCTCACGAACCTGGACACAGCTCCCCGATGCCCCGCCCCCCGCGCGGGGCGGCGCATCCATCGCCTTCCAGGATGGGAAGCTATATCGCCTCAACGGTTTCGACGGCCACACGGAGCAAGGCGGCGCGTTGGATATCTATGACGTAGCGGCGGGGAGCTGGTCGACGCACGAGTACAAGCCTGATGGTGTTGAGGGGCCAGAGTCACGGAGTGTCGCGGCGCTGGTGGCGCTGGAGGTTGGTGGAAGGAAGACAATCGTTACGCTCTTTGGAGAGAGGGATCCGAGTTCGCTTGGGCATGCTGGAGCGGGAAAGATGCTGGGTGATGTGTGGGCGTTTGATGTGCAGACGAAGAGGTGGGCGAAGATTGAGACGGGCAGTGGAAAGGCGCCGGCGCCGAGGGGGTGGTTTGATGCGGATTTTGCCAAGGAGGAGGGACGGCAGTTTGTTGTTGTTCATGGTGGGCTTGCGGAGGATAACTCGCGTCTGGGGGATGTGTGGAAGTTGGAGTTTTAGCAGTGTTGTGTGACAGATCTGAATTCCGTCAGTCAACTTGAAGTTCGAGCATGGTGTTGGGATCGAGCACGTGCTGTGCCAGTCCGCTGAAGAATACCCGAAGCCCCTGAATTCTCCGAACCCCTGGGCCTGGGATCCGGCCCGGGACCCCCCTGAACCCCCTAAACTAGATCGCTGACTCACTCATATTGGCATGGGACTTGGGTCACTTTCCAGGATTTCCATCATCACAATCTTTCCCGTCAATCGCTCCTTCCTTTAACCTTTTCCTGTCGCTCACTGGCGCGACCGGTCTTCGCGCGCCCGGTCGCATCCCACAGTCACTTCCGTCCATCGCCGCCATGTTTCTCTTCCATCTCGCCCTCCTGGCCGGGCTCATGACTCGGTGCCACGCCGAACTGACAGCCTTCTACTGGCCCGACAGTCAATTGAACGCCAGCCAACTCACCCAACTCCGCGTCGACCAGCGCATCGACGCCGACTCTGAGCTCCGCAGCCGCTTCGACTTTTACCGCCTCTACCTCTCCGTCTCCCCTCCCGGCTGGGGCTGGGGTCCCGTTTGCTGGCTCGCCTGGCTCGTCCCCCTCGACGAACAGTACATCAACGTCACCATCCCTGCAGATATTGTCCCGGACCAGACGCGCATTCGCCTTTCCTCGAGCCTCATCAACAAGAAGTCGGGGCGCAACAACGGCTGGGATTATAGCACCCGCACCACGCTCTACGGCTCCAACGGCACCTGGAGCGACCGTGAGCTGGCGGGCAGGGGCGTCGATCTCGAGGTTGATCAGATCTCGTGCTTTGCGTATGGCTGCGTCAGGGAGTGCGCAAATCGGTTCTGGATTTCAAAAGACAGCGACAACGCGACGGCTGTGAGGGAAGAGGAGCTGTGCAGTAAGCAGTGTGTCAA
The DNA here is from genome assembly GCA_014635975.1 of Plectosphaerella sp. P0831. NCBI lineage: Eukaryota > Fungi > Ascomycota > Sordariomycetes > Glomerellales > Plectosphaerellaceae > Plectosphaerella > Plectosphaerella sp. P0831. The sequence goes on along the minus strand of JACAFV010000200.1, from coordinate 44,694 downwards.
GGACTTGAATCCCCAGGGCGCGGGAGCTGTTCCCGCAGTGCCTCTCGTCGGCGTGTTGGTCTTGGGTGCCGCCGTGGTTCTGGCGCAATACCTATGAGGAGCACATTACGAAGGCAGCAAGCAGCAGCACATCACGAAGGCAGCGTTAAAGTTTAGATTCCAACTTAACCCCAGTCTTTTGGCGGCTCGGGCTGTCTATCGAGGGGATGTTCACGGCCTTCTAGCCCGTCAGCACTACTTCCGACCCCTGAACAGACCCCATCCCCTAATCTCCAAACACCATGCACAATCGGCCCTTCAACTCCTTCGAGAGGTAGTCCTCCGCCATCCTATTAACCTCCTCCACCCCATACGTCTTCTCAACATGCGTCTTGCACCCATTGTTGGCATGCAGCTGAAGCATATCCCGACTCTGCTCTGGTGTGCAAATGAGCGCCCCCCGGATCGTCTGCTCCTTGAAGTTCAGCGCAAACGGATCCACCTCGAACGGCCCATCCGCCGGTAGCCCAACGTCAACGAGCACACCCCCCTTTCGTAGGAACTGTTGGCCGAATGAGACCAACGGCCTTGCCTCGGCGTTGATCACCACACGATCAACACCCGGGTTCGTCTCGTAGAATCCCCCTTGCAATTCCTCCACCGCCTTATTCCTCGCCTCCTCGCTGTCAACGAGGTACGTCTTGTCCGGCTTCAAGTGGTCCGGCACACTGCTCGTCAGATCCAACGCTTCTTGCCTGTTGTCAATGGCAATGACCTTGCATCCCATCGCCTTGGCGTATTGCACGCCTAGATGGCCCAGGCCGCCGATACCAATCATAGCGAGCCACTGGCCGGGTTTCGGATCGGCGGCAGCAAGCGCGCCGTACACTGTCGCACCGGCACAGAATAGCGGCGCTGCCTCGGCGGCCGGGATGGAATCCGGCACGGCGCGGATGACCCGGGCATCGGCCTTCATGTACTCGGCAAACCCCCCGTCGAGCGTCAATCCCAGCATGCCAGCGAGGTTATCGCACAATTGCTTCCCGACGGTGCATGATGCGCACCGCCCGCAGCAGCCGTATGTGTTGATGGAGCCGACGCGATCGCCGAGCTTAAAGCCGGCTTTTTCGGCCTCGGGAGTGAGTTTGACGATTCGCCCAAAGGGCTCGTGGGAGCCAATGAGTCCTGGATGGGCGCCCGAGGCTTCGTAGACGCCCTGTTGGACCTGAAGGTCGGTGTGGCAGTAGCCGGCGGCCTCGATTTTAATGAGGACGTCGTTGGGGCCGAGGTCTGAGGGGACGGGGACGGTGACGACCTCGTAGCCTTTGTTGAAGTCTTTGATGCGGGCGGCGCGCATTGTTTCGGGGATGGTGGGTGTCATGGTGGAAAGTTTGTTTGGGGATGTTTGCAGATTGGCTGGCCTGTTGAGTCTGCAGGCGCCCATCGGAGCAGTTCTTATAGAACATGTACTAGGGCCAGCTCCCGGCAGCATCATCATGACATGAAGTCTGAATCATGCCTCTCCTCCTCTAGAGGCCATATCACGATGGGCGGAGCTCACGACGGTGGACCTGGCTTCAACTTGACGTCACGTCCGGCCAGACCCCATCTTTTTTCAACGGGACTGGTCTTTGGCGTTGCAACATGGAGACACAATTCGTTCGTGGCCACCCTTGTGGAGCGGTTTGACTTCTCTTGCTGGCGGACATACCTCCGAACATGAGGTCAACGATCAAACCTCATATCGCCACCTGGAAGACATTTGCGATTTGACGTGCAACTTTTTCGTTGCTGAGAAAGACCTGTTCGTTGACGGGCCTTCTAGCGTCTAGGCTGGGGACGAGGTCCATGCTGAAGGGTGGGAAGATGGACGTGCTCCGACACAAATGCGAGGGGGGAGCACTAGCCCACTGGGTCATCTCATCATTGGAGAGAGTTATGTTGACAGCGTCATGAATTCTGAGGGACGAGAAGGCTGTGTTTGGGACGTGGTGACAATTATGGAGGCACGTGAACACCAAGTGGTATCGAAGGTTATAATGACCCCGCGAGTTTTTATTCTCTTCACTTCTGATTATCATTACGTCTTTGATCTCCTGGTGCCCTAAATCAGCCCAATCGCCTACTTCAGGACGGTGTGTTGACGTCGAAGAGTGCCTTTTACACCATTCTATTCAGCAAGCATTCACCCTCGGATCGTAGTCTGGGGATCTGCTCCATTCGATCCGTCCGTCGAGCCACACCACGTAACACTCCAGGTAATATGCTGGGAGATCGTAATAGATATCCCATAGCTTTGGTCGACAGACAATAGGTTGCAGAAAGTGGCGAATAAACTCCTGGTTGATTGGTCTTTGCAAAAAATAGTCCGCGTTGCCATTGAGAATGGGCGGGGCAGCTTGCGTTTGCTCTTGGGCTTGAATGAGAGTCCCGAATATCATCATCTCCGGTGTGATGATTGGAACAGTGTTTTTCTTGATGTTCTCGCCTGATGACTCCTTGCCAGCGGAGCCCGAGGTAGCCTCGTCTAGCTCTGCCGTGAGGGGGGCGTTGCTTTTCTTGATGTTCTCGCCTGATAAGTCCATTCCAGCGGAACCCAAGATGGCCTCGTCCAGCTCTGCCATGATGAAGTCACTGCTTTCCTTGACGTGTTCTACTGATGAGTGTCGCCAGCGGAACCAAACATGGCCTCTTCCAGCTCTGCCACGATGGAGTCACTGCTTCTCTTGACGTTTGCTCCTGATGACTTCTTGCCATCGGAGCCCGAGACTGCCGCGTCCGGTTCCGCCGTGATGGAGTCGCTGCTTTTCTTGTCGTTCTCGCTTGGTGACTGTTTGCCAGCTAACTCCGAGATGGCCATGTAGCGAGCTCGACCCAGCATTTGAAGGTCATGCGCGGCATTCATTTTGATTTTGCATGTGATGAAAAGGGTGTTGCTGTCGTTGCGAAGGTCGAAGAAGACCTTGGGAATTAAAGGAGACTCAAGAATGCTTTTGATGGAGGACTTGGTAGTCGGGCTCTTGAAGTTGAAGCATCCTATGCCCATCGAGAGAACATCGACGATGTAGGCTTTCTTGATCGGAGCCACGTAGATTGTCAGAACAGAGATAAGACCTCGCCATCCAAGCGTGCTGCATGCGCCGTAGAGACCAATGTACAACACTGGAGGAACCTGGGTGAGGTGATGCTTCTGGATTTCGATGAGCATCCGGTTGAGGCCATTGTTGGTTGTGACGATGCAGTAGTTGATTCTGCCCGGGGCAGGTAGCTGGTGGGAAATATCTGGGACTGGAGGGGGCGGCATCTGATGGGAACTTTGGGAAGTATCTGGACGGGGCGGCATCGGGCGGGGATTGTCTGGGGCGTCCATTTTGTAAGTCAGAGGTAGCCGTCAGGGAGGCCAGAGAGAGTTCTGCTTGGAGGATGAGTTGGAAAGAAGACATGGCATTTCGTCTGGTTTATGTACAAAAACCGAGTCCAGCCTAGAACGCTCGCATTAACGCCTTTCTGGCCGTGGATGCTGAGATTGAAGCCTAAATCCTCCGTGAGTGGCCATTCGAGGCGCCTCCTCATTCACAGGACCGCCCCAGGCAGCAAACCCTGATGATACTCAATAACTGCGCATCTTGGTTCTGGCACAACTCACCCTCGGGTGTCTAGCAGGTGGAATGGCTTGAACGCCATCACAAGTGGTTGCGACTTTGGATTTATGCAGTTGGTGTTGCGCCTCTTAATCTCCGCTATAACTCACCCTCAACATGCAATCCCTGGTGGCCCAGCTGGTTAAGGCGTCCGACTGTTAGCGCCTCCAAGCGTCAGCATATCGGGAGATCGACAGTTCGATCCTGTCTCGGGGAGCTCATCCTTTTTGTCGTCACTGACTTATCTCTGGATTCTAATTAATCCTCTTCTGGTCTTTACCACGACCAGCCCAGCCTGTCCTTGCAAAGAGTATTTTTCTCTGTCGCATCCCCTCTACCAAACAGTGTTTGTATGCGCCCGTGACTTGGTTTAAGGTGGCGGAACTGCAGCGCCTTATCGGAGGTGGCTGCAGAAGAAGTGGGATGGGGCCAAACTCACGACTTCGTTGACTGGATGACTGCAGTGGGCTTTCTCCAGCCAAAGGAACCTGGATCCCATCGGAGTTTCCTAACACCGAAGTTCCTCTGGGTGGCTGGACTTGTCGACCACCTGCCTGACTCGCACCTCTACTCGCAAAGCCCACATACACGCCGAACAATCAATTGTTCCAAGACATTGGACAGCCTGGATGATCCTGTCTCAGCCGTTTAAGCGCACGGGCAACCCCTCACAACTACTGGTCCTTTGGTGGTGATTGGGCCAGTGGCCAGCAGCAACATCACACCTCAGTCAACTCCAGCTGCTAGTTGGACGGCTTAAGGTGGTATCCGGCCAGCCACATTGTTGCCCATCCCCCTTGGCGGCTGTATGGGGAAGGTCGTCCTGAGAGCACGCGATCGGATAAGGAGCGACTGCCGGGAACCCCGGCCTTTGCTCTTGACCATACAGAAGCCCGGAGGACCTATCTCTCATCTGCCCGACCGCTTCAAGATCGTGATTCGCGCACGAACGATATTATGGCCATCCAGCCTTGAGAGCACGGCCGAGACGCGGCAGGTTGCATCGTCGGGCCGCGGGACAATCTCGAGGATCTGCGTGGCAAAGACCGAACCCCCACACTGCGAGAGCGCCATTTGCCCCCGATGGCGGCGGCAAGACAGCTGGAAAACCGCTCAGTTCCGGGGTGGGTGGCCCCGAATTAGGCATGTGGTATAGACGGAGTCTGTCGATGTTGTTTGCATGCGCTGATTGAGGCAGCTGGCCACGGTCGAAGGGGAGGTCAGAGGGCCGCTGTTTGAGTCAGGCTGGCGGTCCAGATGGGCCCTGCACAGCAGCCAAGACTGCCGTCGGGGTCAGGGACCCTGATTGGCACCGGGAGAGAGCCATCTCTGGGGTCCCGTCCGCGACTAGCAGGGGCCGGGATGCGCAGTGCCGGCGGCAGTGGACAGGGCCCGCCGCCTACATCGGTGGTTGTGTGGCCTGCATGTGAAGCTTGACGGAAGCTTGAACGATTTCGGAATGTGGGAAGCGGGTGTCTGTGCCGGGCGTCTCCCCCATGGTGGGATGATGGGCAGCGAGCATGTCACTGGGGCAGATAAGAGGGATGTGATGCAGAACGGGGTGGGATTGATGGTGATCTGTTAACCACCTACCGAAAGGGGGTGCTTGGTGCGATGAGGACATGCTGAGCTTGTTTCTACGACATGTCGATGCCAAGACAATGTCTAGTATAAAGAGGTCGTCGGGAGGACGCTGGATGATGTGTGCTCATCAGCTCACGATCTTCATCCCAAGCCCCATCCTTCTCTGACAGTTCCTCTGGCATCATGTTCGCTCAGCCCATTCTCGTCTCCGTCCTCCTGGCCCTGGGTGCCTCTGCCCAGCGCTTCGGCTGTGGCACCGCCGACCCTGAGCCGGAGCACGTTGGCATGTCCAAGGTCCTCGCCGCGCAGGAGGCTCGTGCCGACTTCAACCTCACCGAGCGTGCCACTATCAACGTCGGCGTCTACTTCCACGTCGTTGCTTCCGCCCAGACCACCGCCGGCGGCTGGGTTACTGTGAGTTTCCCTGTGCCCCTGAATCACGCCGCCCGGAGACTGACCCCAAAAACAGGACACCCAGATCGCGAACCAGCTCGCCGTTCTCAACCGCGATTTCGCACCTCACGACATTGCCTTCAACTTCCTGGGCACTGACCGCACCGTCAACTCGGGATGGTCGCAGGACAGCAACGAGCTGGCCATGAAGACCGCTCTCCGCAAGGGCACCTACAGCAACCTCAACATCTACCTGCAGCCTCGCCTGAACCAGAACGCTCTGGGCTACGCCTACTTCCCCACCTCCGTCTCTACCGGCAGCAGCGCCTTCTACCGCGACGGTGTCTCGATCAAGTCGACCACCGTCCCCGGCGGGTCGCAGACCGGCTTCAACCTCGGAAAGACCGGTACCCACGAGGTCGGTCACTGGCTCGGTCTCTACCACACCTTCCAGGGTGGCTGCACCGGTAACGGCGACTTCATCGCCGATACCCCTGCCCAGGCCAGCTTCTCCTCCGGCTGCCCCATCGGCCGCGACTCGTGCCCCTCGCAGGCCGGCCTGGACCCCATCCACAACTACATGGACTACTCGGACGAGTAAGTGAAGATGTGATCACAGCGGACACTTGAAGAGTTGTGCTGACGAGAGTTTCTAGTGCTTGCTACGAGGAGTTCACCCCCAACCAGAAGACCCGCATGTTCAGCTTCTGGAACACCTACCGCGGTTAAGCGGTTGACAGACTTGGTGTTGTGCTACATATGATTGATGATAAGCATTGGGAGCGGAGATGTTGATGAAGCGTGGTGCTTGGCGTGTTTGGAGTGTGTGAGCGTTGCGGGATCAGATGGGTGATGGACTGAGGAAGCTAGGAGGCTGGATGGGCAAAAAGATGACAAAAGTTCATACAACACCGGGTATTCGCTGGTCGTCACCGACCCAACTACTAATCCAGCCCTTACTGGCTTATCTATGGGAGAGCGGACGGGATCCCGAGTTNCCGGGTATTCGCTGGTCGTCACCGACCCAACTACTAATCCAGCCCTTACTGGCTTATCTATGGGAGAGCGGACGGGATCCCGAGTTTTCCAGTAGGTATGGTCGTATGTGATGTTTTGTTGTTTGTCCACAACCATGTCACCTTCTCCTTGCCCGCGTGTGAAGCAACTTGTCTGAGTTGTGGCCTATAACCGGACTACAACTTATTAGATGCTGGGTCGCCCGTAGCTTCCGGTTTTGGTACGTGTTGGATGAAAAGGGATTAAAGAATAATGCTATGTCCCTTTGGTTCACGGCTCCAGTATCTTCTTCTGGCTTGGAGGACTGAAACGCAAGTGTCGACCCTCTCAACTCTCATTCATAGGCAACACTCGCTTTTGTACAGAATGGAGAACTACTGGATGTGGTGACCCTAAGTTTGCTAATCGGCTGGTTTCTTCAAAGGTTTGCCACTCCGAAGGACCGAGAATGTCCAAAAGTCTGGCCCTCTCCACTCGCCTTCACATTCCTAGCAACCCCCCAAAGCACATGCAGTACAAACATTCTGGTCACTCGGCGCCGGGCAAGTAATCTCGGGACTTGGGGTCGGGCATTCACTGTTCAGGGCTCATTGGCGTCTTCTCGGACCACCACCCAGCTGACCAGAAGGCAGGCCCTTCTCCGTATCCGCCTCGAGTATTTTCCAGACGAAAAGACGCGGCAAGTCGCCATTTTGCAGGCTGTTCCCAACTACTATGGACATGACTCAAACCGAGCCGCCGCTGTTGCTGAGAATTGCAGCTTATGCGGCTGCACTTCTGGCGAGTTACGGTAGTAGCACCGAAACCTTTTTGGATGTTGTCTTCGGCACTAAGTATGCGCAGCCTGGGGCAAGCTGCCGTTTGACCTGCCAAGGAGTGATGCGGCCGTTGACAAGAGCTTCGAGGATCTGCCTTTCGATATGAAAGATACCCTGTCCAAGCTTGGGCATGGACTGAGTTATAGCTCTTTATGCGGCGGCTCTGGCTGTTGTGTCAGACGGTAAGCCAGATCAGGCATTGCCCCGAGAAAATGAGATGTCGACCATCTTATGATGAAAATGGAGCGCAGGCCTATGGCTTGGACAGATTCAATAGTACATAAGTACTTCATAATTCATTCATAAAAAGTTCAAGCCGCCATGATTGACTTCGCAGAATCCGCCAGACCGCGGTTCACGCCAGCAGCAACTGAGCACATGACAACCTCACGTCTTGCAAACTGTCTCCGTCGGAAATGTGACCTTGACTGACTACTCATACAACCGCTGAAGATGACCTGACCAGACTCTGAAATCGGCAAAAAGGTAATTATGTAGCAAGCGGTGGTTTCGATCCACCGTCCTCCGGGTTATGAGCCCGGCGCGCTTCCGCTGCGCCAGCTTGCTTTTTCGATGGAAAGCGGCAGAGTTTTTATGATCATGAGACCCGCTTTGAAAATGGGGAAGAGGCCAAAACGTAGAAAAGGGGCTCCTCCACCAGATTGCGGGTTGGAGATGTGAGTCATAGGTGGCGGGGCTGAGGCCAAAAAGAGAGGGTCTTAGCAAGAGGTGGTTTCGATCCACCGTCCTCCGGGTTATGAGCCCGGCGCGCTTCCGCTGCGCCATCTTGCTTTGAAGACGAGACTCCAAGGCATGGGTTCCGTAGTTGAGAGAAAGGGGACGAGAGTATGGCTGGTCCTAGCCACGTAGATGTCGCTGTTCGGTCCCAAACCTTCTTCCATGAACGTATCCTGTTGCGTACAGGAAGGGTGGATGCGTGGAATAGTGAGTCATATTCTATTGACCGCATTCCTGCTACGCTGGGGTATCTCATCTAGATTGTAGAAGAAATCTCAACGCTGTCAAGACAGCTCCCGAAACCGGGTGAGGAATGGCAGTGACCAGACCAAGACGCCGATCATGTTCAAAGTGCTGAAAGCTGCAAAAGCCCACTTAAGAGCCTCGGCGCTGAAAATGGTCTCCAGCCTCTGTGCCAGGACGGGGAAGAGTGCCCCAGAAGAGAAGCGAGCGACAGATAGCACTGCCGCAAATGCCACAGCATTCTGAGGGCTTGCGTCCAAGATGAACGCGCTGATAGACATCTGCGACACCCGAAGTGTTAGCAAAGCTCAAATTCTTACCATAAAGATGACTGACCGTGATACAGAAGAGACCAGCCCCCATGATGGCGTTTCCAATGGCAGGAATGAGCCACATGGCGGCCGTCCTCGTGCCCAGCGTGTAGGTCGTCATGCCCAGAGTGAAAAGAAGGATCGAGCCTGCAAGGAGAGGAAGTCGGTGCTCTGCCACCCTTTCTTGTCCTCCAGCCAAGCGTTTCATGATCTTGTCACTCAGCAGGCCAAAAGCCAACAGTCCCACCATCATGCCGAAGCCAGAAGCAATGAATATCGCCCCGGCGCTGCGGATGGAGAAGCTGTATGTCGCCTTGTAGGTCAGGGGGATGTCAATGTAGAGCCACACCTGAATGCAGTAGAAGAAGCTGCCCAGAAATGTCGCTGCCAGGATATCCAGACGAGGAAATGTTGTCATGATCTTCACCATGGTCTCCCATAGTGTTTGGGGGGCGTCTTTAGAGAAGAGGGAGGACTCGTGCTTCTGCAGCAGCGTTGAAGCCTCGGCGTCATGTGGTGATGATCGGCCCTGGTGTCTGCGAATGGCATCTAGAGATGTCTCCCGCATCCAAATTAAAGTCACGACGGCGTTTGCAGAGTTCTGGAAAGTCAGCTGGTGGACTGAGAGAAGCATGAAGTCGACGCCGAAAAGCTGCAGCGGCCCCTTGATGTGGTCTGGGGGAAAGGTAGACTCACCACACATGCGAGCATGACGAAGCATCCTCGCCAGCCCACTGCTTGAGCGACCAAGCCACCCAAACTTGGACCAAGAACCGGACCACACACACCACCAATGGCCATCAACGCGAGAGCCTTGCTTCGCTCCTCTTTCTTGAAGAGGTCCACGATGGTCGCTGGGCCCAGGGCCATCGGCGTAGAACCCGCAATCCCAGCCAGGAAACGAAGGATGATCAAGACATGAATGGACCCTGAAAATGCGCAGAGCAGGTTGAGCAAAGCAAGACAGGCGCTGCCGGTCCGAAATATGGGCAGCCTACCAATTCGCCCGCTCAGGGGCCAGACCAACACAGGGCCAGCGGCAAAGCCGAAAATGTAGGCTGATACGGACAAATGGAGGAGGGAAGGTAGAGTGACGGCCAAATCATGCGATACTTGGTCTAGAGCTGGCGTGTATACCGCCGAAGCGAGGGGTCTAGACGTATGGTAAGCGCGATGTCCGGGACTGATATGACCAAGATGTGAAAAGGGACCACCCGTCCCGCGCCAAAGTAGTCGCTTTAGCGCGTGGGGGATTTCTGGACAAAGGAATGCGACAGGCCATGGGAAGTGGGCGGCACATGGCCTTTCTTGTTACACGTGGTTATGCGGTGAGGATCATGGTCGCAGGGTGCAGCGTGGGATGGGCTTCGACATACGTGGCAAGCGCCAGCAGAGAGACTATCACAACCTGGCGCCATTTTCGGCGACCAGCCCATCTCTTAGGGTCGAGGTCTGCGGGTGTGTGATCGTGGTCGTTGTCGTCGTCCGCCAGATCATCGTCAGGGGCATTGGCTGAGGCGGCAGTGGCGTCTTCAGCTGTTTCTGCTGTCGCGCGGGAAGCGTTGCTGATCAGGGGTCGATGCCGCCGAAATGTCGGTGACGGTAGCGCAGCCTGAGTCGTGTCATTGCGCATCGATGCCAGCTCCATTGGGGTGCTCGGTTGGAGACGTAGTGCTGTAGCTGAGGTGGAAAGCCCAGACTCGTCCGACAATGTGACGGGACGGATTAGCGGGCGCAGTGGCCGAAGATTCCGAGGCCAGACGGTGTAAGAAGATAACAGACAGTCGTTTGGAAGCTGGAAATTGGGATTTGAACTACGAGAACAGTGTCCCTAGCTCAGGGAAAAAGATAGACAGTAGCATCTCTTATACATCTCACGGCTATACAGCACGGAAGCCATCTTTTGTCAGCGGCAATTTAAAAGGAGGAAGACGACGACGCGTCCACCGTAGTTCTGTAACTCGGGGGTCATGCACACGACTCAGGGGTCCATCGCCAGAGCTGCCGCCTCCAGACTTACCCCAACTCCCATCCGGGGGTCCCCTGACTCCACTGAATCTTTTCGCAGGCGAGGGCAGCTCTGCATGACATTCTAGACGACGCTACGCAAATAGAGTTCAACAGGACGTTGCAAGCCGGTCGATTGTGATACGGCATTTCCAGTCCTGGGCGGTGGATGGCGAGACCTTTGGGCAGGCACCAGCATTCGGGCAGTAGGGCCAGCTCGGCTCTTGCCGTGGCGGTCTGATATCGGACGGACCAGGCGCTTCGAGTGGCGGGCCATGACTCTGTGACGATGATCTCGTCTGGTGAGGTGTTACGGTGGTAGTTGGGGTGACGGCAGACGGCAGACCGGATGGCTTCGTGGGATGTATTGGGGGAGTTAAAAGGAAGGGCGATGCGCGCTGGTCTGTTGTCTGTTTCTGCTCGTGTCTTCCGCCTTCTCATTCATCTTTAGCAGGTCCTGCGCCCTCCACGAGAAAGCTTCGTTCGCAATATTGAAGCTCGCCATGCCTGATTCATCGGAATATGACAAGGGGACTGTCTCTCCAGTACTGGCTGTGAGAGAGGGTACCGAGGCTCTCTTTGATGGCACGGCCACGTTGACCATCGACGGGGTTGTGGTACTCATCCCAACCCCGTCGGTAGACCCTCGAGGTACGGATTCACGATGATGATTTATTCCGCCTTGAGAATTCATTGCTAACTCACCCTAGATCCCTTGAACCTCCCATGGTGGAGAAAGGTCTTCCTTCTCATCATCTTGACCACATGTAGGCCCCAAGTCACACCCCTAATACCCCTTTCCAGTCAGGATGCTCACCTTGCATAGATGCTGTCTCCGGCTTGGCTCTTGTCACCTCCCTCGGTGCACTCATCGTCTACATGCAGGAGGACTACATCGCTTCAGGCGTAACTCCCCAGCAGCTATCAAACCTCTTCACCTACCCCAGCCTCTTCCTCGGCATCGGCAACATCGTCTCCATGCCCCTGGCTGTGGCCATCGGCCGCCGTCCTGTCATCCTCGCTTCCACTGTCATGCTGTTTGTGTCCTGCATCATCTGCGCCACCAACACCGGCTATCATAGTCACCTGGCTGGCAGGATGGTCGCCGCCTTTTCAGCTGCCCAGTGCCAGGCTCTCGTCCTTCTTATCATCCAGGTCAGATACATCCTTTCTAGGTGCTTCAACACCTAATACTCACGCCCCTTGTAGGACGTCTTCTTCCTCCATCAACGCGCAAGGGTTATCCAGTGCTACTCGTCCGCCGAGATTGCCTTCAACTCATCCCTGGTCATCGCGGCCTCCTACCTAGCCGACAGCAAGGGTTGGCGGTCCGCCTACTGGCTCTTCGGTGCCCTGAGTTGCCTCTCCATGGTTCTCACATTTGTCTTCGTGCCCGAGACCTTCTACGAGCGACCCATCCAGGCATACATGGGAAATGCACCCATGGACCCTTCATCACAGGCACGCGAGACAAGTACCAAGCCTTACCTTCTCCCGGAATCTGCCGTTGAAGAACTCCATCGCACATCCTCAACTTCCCGATGCTTGACAACCGCCGACGGCCGGCCCCTAGACCTCGAGACATTCCAGCCGCGCACTTGGAAGTCGGACCTCCGAATCTTGACGCATAGGGTGAGGCCCAGCGAATTCTTGCGCTGCTTGCGCCAGATCGGAGTCGTCTTCCTCTTCCCTCATGTCCTCTGGGTCGCCATCAACAACGGCATATTCCAGGGCATCGACGTCTCGATCATGATGACTTATGCCAACGTTCTTACGAACCCGCCGTACAACTGGGCCAACACGACGGTCAGCTTGATTCAACTCGGCCAACTCGCCGTAGCAGCCATTTCCCTGCCGCTCATCGGAAGTCTAGGCGACTGGTTCATCCGCTTTATTGCCCGCCGGAACAAGGGCGTCCATGAACCCGAGTGCCGTCTCGTCACCATGATCCTGCCCCTCGTTATGGCTATTGTCCTTACCGTCATTTACGGGTACGCCATAGCCGAACCTGGTCGCTACCACTGGTTCGCCATTGTTCTCACCATCAACGCCTACCTCTTCATCTTGCTGTCGGCGTCGACGGCGGGCACCACGTATGTCATCGACTCGCATCCCAAGGACGCCGGCGCCATGCTCGTCGTGCTTCCTGTGACGAGGGGTCTTGTCGGCTTCGGCATCAGCTTCCACACGTCCGACTATCTCAGCAACATTGGTGCCGTGGCTACCTTTGGCATCTACGCCGGTGTCAGTGCCGTTATCGGCGTCCTGGGCTTGCTACTTTTCTGGAAAGGCAAAACGTTGCGACACTTCTGCGCCCAGTACGCTTCTTAGTCAGTATCTGTAAGGCTTTCTTCAACAACCCCTCATGGTGTAGTTGGCTATCACGTTGGACTGTAATTGTTTATCTCTTTCATCTGAAGGTCACCGGCTCGATTCCGGTTGAGGGGNAATCTCAATAACCCCTCATGGTGTAGTTGGCTATCACGTTGGACTGTAATTGTTTATCTCTTTCATCTGAAGGTCACCGGCTCGATTCCGGTTGAGGGGAATTCCTTTTTGCATTTTGCCGACCACCCCAGCTCACACGAGATGCTGTTTGAAATATGGGGTTTCAATTCCTCTGGGACATACTACTCTCATGTTTCAACTTTTGGTAATAATTCATTCTTACTCTAGCTATCAAAGGGAAGATCTCGACGGCATTCTTTGCGCAATCACTGTGCTTGTTTCCCTCCCCACTGTACTGACACTGGTGGATGCGCGGCATCTCTCAGCTCGCATCATCTCCACCAGCGAGAAAAAAAAACACCCAGTCGAGTCACGTCGAAGAAAGGCACAGCCCCTGCGGCCGCTCGAGAAGCCTTGGCAGAACGGATCTTGCAGCCGACTTGGCGCCAAGCCGGAAGGCTGTCATCGCAGGCTGGGCGTGGAGGGACAAGCTTTTGCCAATGCTGCCTGGGAGGTGGTGGTCTGCAAACTGGACGCAAACAGCAACGGCGAACGCATCCCCGGACTGCCGATGACGGTTCATGTTTATTCCAAGGCCCGGGAGGCCAGGCCCTCTTTATCACGAGCTGCTGCAAGCCGAGCGAATCCGAGGGCGGGCTTGGCAAATAAGGTAGAGGCTAAACCGGAACCAGCGGCGTTGTCGTGGGCATCGACGGGGGTCCAACGGCCGGTGGTGAGTCGTGCCTTCCCTGGCCAGGGAGGGGGAGCGGCTGATGTCACATGGGGGGCGTCCTGGCGTCCAATAGGCAAGCAAACCTTGAAATCAGAGGGGGACCATGACGCTGTTTGTTGAGATTTTTCGGCCATGTGCATCTTTCGTCGCGGCAGGAGGGAAGTCCGATGAGAGGGAAGGAAGGTGCTCAGCTGGGGAAGTAGCGACGCGGGGTCAGCCCGCCCCTCGAAAGAATCAATTCGTCCAAACAACAAACACACGGACAGGTCCCTGCCACGACCCGGCGCGCTCGCCCACCTCCCTCTCAACGACAATCAATGCTTGGACGAAGACTCGGAGATGCAGGGTGATGCCCCCGGCGCAACGCCCCGGTGCCCCAAAAGTCGCCCCGGCCCCACCCGCGATATCGCTACGCTTTGCCCGCTGCCGACTAGTACGAGGGGGAAGGGCAATATTCCTGGTCGGTCTTCCCGGAATCGCGCCCTGTCGTTTTTCTTCTCTGTCAGCGCCCCCCGGCCTCGGTGTTCGCGCCCTCGAATCTTTCCCAAGTTCTTTCTCCGCGGGCATTTCCTGTCGCACGCATCGCCGTCCGACCTGTACAACACCAGCGACAAGACGAGACGAACTTTCCCCCCTCGACGTCTNGACGTCTTCTCCCTCGCCCGCCCCCACGCGCTCGACGACGCTCGACGATACCCTCGAAAACTGCCAATCGCTGCCCCGAGCTCCCCCCCACGCCCGCAAGCCGACCGTACCTGAATGTATCGAGACGACTCGAACACCTCCCCGCCTGTCGACTGGCATACCTCGAACGGCCTCCTGCGCTGAGATTCCCTCGCGCCCGACCAGACCAAACATTTCCATAGTCAACATCCTTTTCGATTGAAGCTGCGGCTTCCAAAACCCTCACCATGGCGTGGGATCACCTCTCCATCACAAACGCCCATTTGGTGTACATCATCCTGGGCGGCTTCACCTCGCTGTTCATGCTCTGCTCTACCATCATCAAGGAGCGCATGTACATTGGCGAGGCCACCGTCGCCACCCTCTGCGGCATCATCTTCGGTCCCCAGGCCGCCAATCTAATCAACCCCGCCAGCTGGGGCAATGTCGACCTCATCACCATCGAGTTCTCCCGCATTGTCCTCGTCGTCCAGTGTTTCGCTGTCGGCGTCGAGCTGCCGAAGTTCTACATGGAGCGCCATTGGCGGTCCGTCACCGTCCTGCTCATCCCCGTCATGACCTTTGGCTGGCTCATCACCAGTCTCTTCGTCTGGTGGATGGTGCCCACCCTGGACTGGCTTGAGAGTCTTGTCGTGGCCGCCTGTGTCACCGCCACCGATCCCGTTCTTGCTTCCTCCGTCGTCGGCAAGGGCAAGTTCGCCAAGCGCGTACCTAAGCATCTGCGCGACTTGCTCTCTGCTGAGTCTGGCTGCAACGACGGCATGGCTTTCCCCTTTGTCTATCTGGGCATCTACCTCATCCAGGAGCACATGAAGGCAAAGGAGACCATCTTCCACTGGGTCGTCTACACCATTCTGTACGAGTGCATCTTTGGTGCCATTTTCGGCTTCAGCATTGGCTACATCGCCCGCCATGCCATCAAGTTTGCCGAGAAGCGCGACCTCATCGACCGCGAGAGCTTCCTCGTCTTCTACTTCGTTCTCGCGCTCTTCTGCGCCGGCTCTGGCAGTCTGTTGGGCATGGACGACTTACTTATCGGGTTCGCCGCCGGTGTCGGCTTTTCCAACGATGGCTGGTTCCACGCCAAGACAGAGGAGTCCCATGTCTCCAACGTTATCGATCTGCTCATCAACCTGGCGTACTTTGTCTACCTCGGCACTATCATTCCCTGGGACCAGTTCAACAACGCTGCCGTCGGCCTGACCGCCTGGCGCCTTGTTGTTCTTGCAATCTTCGTTATCCTCTTCCGCCGCATTCCCATTATGCTGGCCCTCAAGCCATTCATCCCCGATATCAAAACCTGGCGCGAGGCTCTCTTCGCCGGTCACTTTGGTCCCATCGGCGTTGGCGCCATCTTCATCGCCATTCTTGCCCGCGCCGAACTCGCCTACGAAACTCCCGTACCGCTGTCCGAACCTCCGCCGATGGACAGCCCCCACTACGACTTGATTTTGCTCATCTGGCCGATCACAACATTTATTGTTATCGCCTCGATTGTCGTGCACGGCTCCTCCATCGCCGTGTTCACCCTCGGCAAGCGCATCAACACCCTGCAGCTGACCATGTCGTACACCACATCTCCCGAAGACGGCCCTTCGTGGATGAACAGGCTCCCTAGACTCTCTTCGCAATCCAAGTCTCAGGCACGCTCCGAGACATCTGATGACCTCCAGATGCCCGAATTCCCGCCCGGCACCCTGCCGCCTACCGGGATACCTGGCCAGTTCCTCCGGCGACAGCGAGAGGCAGAGACCTCTTCGAGACCGAGCGGTCGCTCTTTCTCTCGGGAGCGCCGGCGGCACAAGTCGCGCGATCGCGGTGTTGGCGGCCCGGTTTCTCAGTCTGCCATCTTCCCCACCAGGAGGGCCTCGACAGAGCCTATCCCGCGCTCGGAGCTTGAAAGAGCGATGAACGAGAAGGAGCAGTCTCCCGATGACGCCTCCCGTACGGCGGTTGAGAGCGGCTCCGACATGCACGACGAAAAGGCCGCGGAGCGACGACCTACCACCCCGCCTCAACCCGACGTTCAGATCTACGATGAAGGCGACAACATCATTATTGAGAACCAGGACGACGATGTCATTGTGCTCAAGAAAACTGAAAGCCGTGGAAGGCAGACGGCGGAGGCAACCAAGGCTGCGGCCACTGAAGCCGTGCAAGCAGCCAAGGGTGAATCTAGCTGGTCGTCCTTCAAGCGTGTGGTCGGAGACGCCTACACGTCGGAGATGGAGAAGCGCAAGGCCAAGAGCCAAGAGGACAGGAAGCACGAGCCTGCGAGGGCCTACCAGTTTGGCAATACTGTAAGCAGAGAGAGCCTCCCTGCTGAAAGCAGAACACTAACACTTGGCAGATTGTTATCGAGGATGAAGACGGCGAGGTCATCAAGACATATGACCTGCCTGTTCAGAAACCCGAGAAGGAGGGTCCGGATCTGCTGCAACAGTGCCAGAAGTACCTGGGCATCCCCGTCGCCAAGACAAATTCGAAGACGGCGCAGTCCAGCGACGAAAGGCCAACGGAAGAAGGCGAATCCAGCGAGGCCGGGCCCAGCCGCCCGGCCTACCGGGGCTGGACCAGCTTCCTCGGCGGGCCCAAGGGTGACGCTGCGCAGAAGGAAAAGGGCCCTGCCACGGGTGTGGTGGACGACAAGCAGGTCCGGTTCACCATCGGAGGCGAAGGCCGGAGGCTGAACAAGGACGACTTCTTGAAGGAGGTTCAGAACCTTGACCCCAAGGCACGGCGTGAGGCCATTGAGACGGCCACGTTGCCGCAAGCGGTCAAGAAGACGGAGATACGCAAGGCGGCTGCCAAGGCGCCGCAGGCGGTGCCAGTTCCGGAGATTCGGGAGCACCGGGCGAGCGATGAGACTGAGGAGCGTGAGCGTGAGCCGGAGCGCGAGCCGGAGCCGGCAAAACCGATGGCACCACCGGTGATGACGCCGGCCGCTGTGGCCCGGGTCTCGCGACAGGACGAGGGCGACCATGAGACGCCGGCTGAGCGGAGGCGCAGAGAGGCAGCGCTGGGATCCTCGGGAGCCAACGACGACGACAGCGACGATGAAGGAGGCGAGCGCGTGCCTCCGTCGAGGAGGGGTATTCGGTTTGCTGACAACGTTGGCCATCGCCGGGAGTAGGAGACAAAGTGGTACTTAATAGCATTGCACGGCGTGGTGAAGAGCAGCGGCATATAGAGATTGAGACAACAATGTCAATAATGGCAGTTTTTCCAAGGTGGGGGTTCATACACATCAGTCATGTGTTAAGAAACTGGCAGTGTCGACACAACTGAAGCATCGGCCTCAACCTCGACCCAGCCCAGAGCCTGTCGTGGCCGAGCCCAAAACCGTTCGTCATCCTCGGCCCAATCGCATTCCTGATCGCTAGGATCCCAATCGTCCTCATCATCCTCCTCGTCGCTGTCTTCCCCGTCCCCGCACCCTACGACTTCTCGCAACTTGGGCAGCTTCTCGGCCTTTTCCATCATCAGCTCATCGACCTGCTCGTCAAGCCACGCACTTTTCCCACGCTTGTACCCGTAGAAACACAAATACTCAAGACTTGGGGGCAGCATATCCACAAGACGCGATCGGCCATGAAAGCCAGACATGGAGTCGGTAGCCCACATCTCCTCATCGCCCCCGATCAGCTTGGCCGGCTGTATGCTCAGGCGCGCCAAGTTCTCGAAATCACGCAACGAGCCGATGCCGCCGCCGTACCACCGCGTGTCGTACATTGGGTCGGTGAGCCGCCGGCCATCTGAAACGGTCTCTTCAAGACGGAACCAGCGGTCAAACTCGGACGGGTCGTCAAGATTGACATCTTTGAACATGTCCTCCTCCTCTTCTGGTTTCGAGGCATAGGCGGCTTTGATATCGAGATCGAGCACGCGCAAGGTCTTGCGATGCTGGTGGATACATTTCATCAACGTCTTGGGAATGATGTGGACAGACCACCCGTGGATCTGACACATGCCACCAAGGGAGATGGAGAGGCCTTCGAGGCGTGAAGAGGCGCGGATGATGCTTGCGATTTGGACGGTGGTGAGGTCGACGTGTTCGAAGGAGAGGCGGGTGAATGTGCCTGAGGAGGGGGCAATGTTGGAGCCGTCTTCGTTCATGACGCCGATGAAGGAGAGGGACCGGAGGGAGGGGAGGCGGTGGAAGGAACGTGTGATGTCGGGGACGGCAACGTCGGCGTATTCCCGTTCGCCGCGCAGGAGGGTATCTTCCGGGCAGCAGATGACGGAGGAAAGGTGTTGGAGGCTTTGGGAGGGGAGAAGGTTGTGGTTGTTCATGAGGAGGAATTCTTCGAGAGCGCCCTTGTGGCTTAATGTGTCGATGTGTATGGTTTTGATGTTGGGGCATAGGGAGAGGAGGACGACGGCTGCGGCGGCGGCAAAAGGGCCGTGGGATTTGGCGTGAGGTTTGGACTTGAGGAGGATATCGCGACGATGCTGGAGGGCGGCGACGACGGACTCGGTGATGGGGTCTGAAAGGCCGAGTGCTCGGATGTGAGAGAGGAGGGTTTCATGGGTAGCTTCACGCTTGCGGAGGGCAGTTGCTTCATCGTGTGAAATGGTGCGCTCGTAGTTGCCGCGTAAGTCAGTCCATGAGCAGTTGCGCAGGACGAGGGTCTTGAGGGAGGCGGCGACGGTGGTGTCTTCGATGCAGGCGCATAGGTAAGGGTAGAGACGGAGCATGTCCATGGAGTTGCCTAGGCGGACGCGGGTGAAGGCGACGGGGAACCGGAAGAGGTCCGGCTCCCAGCGGTCGTCATCGTCGGAGTCGGAGTCCATGGTGACTGGGGTGGTGGTAGCCGTTGAGGTTAGAGTTTATGGTGGAATGAGAGATCTGATGGTGCGGTGTGTGTGTCTTTTATCCCCCGCTGTGGACATCTTGGCGCCGAGTGGGAGATGGCATGGATGCGTGTATTCTGCCTGGAGGTCAACCTCTTAGAGCGACTGTGCCTCCATCATGGCGGGTCGAGCAGGGGGGAAGTCAGGGGTTGTGGTGGCCGTTGGCGCTACTATGTCGGAGATGTCCAGGCAGAGATCACATGGCATCGAGGCCCTGACTTGATTCAAGACGAATAGTCACGATGAATGGTGCTCTCTGCCTGCTCTCGCTGCCTCCAGTGTCATGTTCTGCCCAGACTGCCCCCCTTTCCACCAGCCCCTATTCGAAGCCCTCACCCTCAAATCAGATCATTACCCGCAATAGCCCCCAGCAACCTCGACCTCTCCCCATCCTCCCAAGCCTCAACGCCCAACGAATAATGCGCACCAAACAAATGTCCCCTCCCTCCACGGCTATAAAACACCACCGATTCATCATCATACCCCGAAGCAGCATCCTCCTGATGCGTCGCAACACCAAGCATACCCACAAAATCAGCCCGATGAGCAAAGTGCTCCGTCGCCCTCGCAAACTCCCCCAGCGGCCGAGCGACATCCCCGTCGATAGCGCGCCAGTCCACGCTCGGGCTGCCAAAGGTAAACACCCAGAGCCGTTCGCGCATCGCCCGACGGAATTCTGTGCCCTTGGGATTCTCAGCTACAAGACGCTGTAGGGCAAGACGGAGGATAAGAACGCCTTGGGAGTGCGCGATCATGACGACTTTTCCAGAAGGAGTGCCGGTCGCGGCGCGAAGAGCATGCGAGAGTTCCTTGACCAGCTCATCTTGAGCAGCGCCGCTGCTCTGCGTGCGCTGGATGAGGGTATTGGGTGATTGTGACGTGGCACTGCGCTCTCCACAGCACTCGACGATATCCCAGAGAATGCCATCGCTGCGGTTATAAACGCCTTTTACATCGCGGCGGAAGGTATCGCGGATCTTGTCGCAGGAGCGCTGGAACCAGACGAATTCGTTGGCGATGCCGTTGATGAAGAGCCATTTCTCGTCGGGGCGGGGGGCGCCACCGGGGGGGAGGAAGGCTGTGTATGTCGCCGGGGGAGGACGGCCTTGGGCGTCAAAGTCGCTTCGGAGGCTGGCGTTTATCTTGAGGTCGCCGATGCCGCGATTGCCGGTGACATCTTTGCCGACGCGGAGGATCGAAGCGAGGGTAGCGACGGTGCGTTGGATTTGGTAGACGATTGCTTTGCGGTTCGGTTCTAGACGGAGGTCGAGCTCGTTATAGGGATTCGAAGTTGCTGTGTGGGCGGCGCCGTTGCTGTTCGTCATGAGGGCGGGGAAGCGGGGGATAACGTTGGAAGGTTTGAAGAGATCGTGGAGGAAGGTAAAGAGATCGGAAAGGTGGTCGAGGATGAAGTCGAGGCTGGACGAGTTGGTCTCGTTGGTGAAGATGCCGCGGAGGATCATGGTGGCGCCGCTCAGACTCTGGGTGAGGGCCTCCAAGGACCGCATTACCAGCTGTAGGAGGGTATCGACGACGGCTGTGTCGGTGGCCAGTCTGAAGATGATGGCGACGACCTGTAGGCCCACCGAGGACAAGGTCACGAGAGGGTTCATGGCGCTGTCAAGCAGCGACTGCGCAAGTGCGAAGACCATGTTGGCTGATATGTGAGTAGTACAGAGAAAACTGATCTTGGCAGAGCCACGCCTCTTGGAAAAGGCCAGGAAGCGAGGCTCGTTATGTAGACGACCTCACACCTCAGCTCCCAGCCCGCCTCTTTCACATGCACGCCAGCGCCTCCAAGGACCCAAAGCTTTTCGAAAACGGCCAGAAACCCAAATTTCAGGGCTGTGCTGGTATGGACAGAGACAACCTCCTCACCTTCCTCAGCTGTCGGTTAAGCTTCTCCAGCTAAAGCCATCGCTCCCGCCCAGCCGCGGAATAGCATTCGTAGCTACATGGAGCCACGAGACGGACTACGACTTCGCGCGCGGGGGAGGGTCTGACGCCAGCAAAACGTGTAGCAGCTTCAGACATTCGGTCCTCAGCCGCAACTTGGAGGAGGCGGGGTCGGAATGCCCGGTCTCAGCCCTGAGTGAAGAAGAAGCATGAACAACACCTTCACCGAAACCCTAACAAGGAGGCTCAACTGCCGAGAGAGGAAAATGGCGGTCTGGCCAGGTAAGACGAGGTGGATGTGAGGGATTCGGGTGGCCTTTGTGCGATGCGAGCGGCCGCAGGTGACGGTTGATGGCAGCTTGGCACGAAGTCTCAAACATGTGTTCGGGGGTCAACGTTGTAGTGGCGCAGGGTCCAGCCAGCCTCGTCGACGGTCTGGAGGGATGCAGTCAGCATTTTTGTCAATGCCGTCCCTCTCTGCGGGAAGACGGCGCCTGGCACATGTGAACCGGTATGATAGTGTTGCAGCTTCGGTATCATTGGTATCCTGCCTCGTGTATGCCACAGGCCCTCGGACCCGTATTTCTAATCCTTCCTGTGCGCTTCGCTGAGATCAAACACCCAAATCACTCTCGTCGTACAACGGACCACTCACTCGCTCCGGTCCTTTCTCAACTTCCCCAGCCCCGAGTTCTTCCTCTTTTCGCTTTGCGCGCCATCGCTCGATGCCGTCGTTGCTGTCGCTGGCGGTGCTGCTGCTGCTGCTGCTGCGGCCGCTGCAGCCTCCTCCTCAGCTTCCCTTTCCTTGTCGCGCTTCTTATCAATCTTCTTGATCGCCTCTCCCGTCAGCTCCTGTCGGTTCATGAGCTTGTGCACCTCCTTTTTTCGGGTCTTGCGATCGCCAATGGTAATGACCAGTCCTGCCGTGATATTGGTTGTGATGCTGACGCACAGAATCACCGTCGTCAGCGCGAACGGTCGCGTGTGGTAGTCGATGCCCCACGTGCACGCGCCGAGCGAGATCTGCAGACACGAGTGGCAGTCGAGGAGGATAACAATGGCGATGAGGTAGCCGAGCGGGAACGGCGAGTGGGTGTCGGTTTCGTGTGGTTTGTAGAAACTGTGCGACTTGGCGAACTTTTGCTGCTGGTACCTGAACTTGCGGCGCTGCGCAGGCGTCAGGGGCCAGAGTTCCTCGGCGTCGTCGTCAAACTTGGCAGATTCGAGGTCGCCGGGCGACTGGTTCATCGACCGCTGCTGGCTCACTTGCCGAGAGAAATCCGTCCGCGCCACCTCGTCGTCGTCCTCGTCGGGCGGGAACCTATCTCGGGAGTGCGTCGGCGGCGGCGCCTCGACTGACACAGGGATGTTGGATGGCCCCCCTGGCGGGTCGATCGAAGTCCACATGTCCATGCTCTCCCTCAGTTCGGGGGTAACGCCTCGCTTCTGCAGCCGCGACCGCCGCTTCTGCAGCTTGCCCTGCTTCGCTTTCTCAATGATGCGAGAGTAGTGGGCGATGTAGATCATGCGATATGTGTCGATGGCGCGGAAGGGAGCGAGGCCATCGCCAACGATGGCGAAGAGCGCGACGAGCACGCTGTCGATGACGTGGATGACGTACTCCTGCTTTCCCGGTACGTAAATCCAGCCGATCAAGAAGAGTACCCAGGCGAGACCAAACAGGGTGATGAGCGTTGCGTACAGAGTGACGGCGAAGCCAAGGGGCCGACGCACGTACTGGCCAAAGCCCTTCATGCTGCGCTTGAACTTTGACCGGCGCGAGTGCAGCATGTGACGCACGTGGTCATCCAGCAGTTCCTTGTCCTCGGCCGTCCATCCATCGAGCGTTGTGCCGTGTGGCAGAGCGGCGTAGTGCGACTCGGTTAACCTTGATGATATTGTGCTTGTTCGTTCTATCGGCGGGGGTATTAGGAGGGAGTCGCCGGCAACCCCGCGCTTTTCCGGCTCCTGGGCTGTCGTCGGACGCCGGGACACGCCGGTGGCAGTACGTGGGCGCAGAGAAGCCGCATCGGTGTCTGAGAGGACATATGTCGCCCGTCTGTTGACCCAACGACCGAGGTCGGGGACGAACAGGGAGTTTTGGATGTTGGTAAGAGTAGAAAGCGTCTGGACCTCGGGGTCTACATCTGTCAGTACCATGGCCGAGCAAGTCTCGCGCTTGGGAGGGGAAACATACCGACAACGTCTAGCCAGTCCACCAACTGATCGTCATACTCCGTGTCTGCATCTTGCGATTGCGACGCAGGTCCCGAGTACTGGCTCCCATGTTGCCGATGCGACTCGCCGCGTCCCGGCCAGAAGAACCTGCTGACTTTCCGCACCATCCCCGTGTTCTGGGGGTGGTGTGCGGTATGTTCCTGTGGCAGCGACCTGACAGGAGACAGCGGGTGATCGTCGCTGCGGGCACCGGGCGACGGCGTCATGCCCAGCTCTTCCATAGTCGGGCGGGTGCCCTCCTCGGTAAGACGGGGCATGGCAACCTGGGGCACCGCCCGCGAGTGTCTCGCAATGTTGGCATCATTTCGCGGCACCTGGCCCCTTTCGGGGTGCGATGAACTGCGTGGTCGGCCAATCTGCTGGCCGGGAAGACCAGGAGGAGCGGGAGGAAGACTGTTGTTGTGTTCGGCTAGGCGCTGGGCGCTAAGGTCGGGGAAAGAACTGCGTTCGGCGGGAGCCCTCAGGGAAGCGTTGGATCGCCGTCGGATGCGGATGCTCGGGTTATTACTTGGTCGTCGGAGAAAGTCTGGTCGGTCTCTTGTCGCAGGCGAGGGATCGCGTATAGAAGGAGCGCCGCCGCCGTTGCCGCCGCCTCTCCGCGCGGAGCGAGGTGACGTCGGCGAGTCGGTCAACGGCGGGAAGGGAAAGGCTTCTGTGCCGGCATCTTCGGCGGCCTGGAAACTGGGTGCATGGAGCGAGGAGTGCGAGGCCCACGATGTCAATGCCGACCTGTCGACAGTGCTGTCCCCGCGTGGGCGGCCGACGACTGGGTCGGCCGAGGGGTCGTTGGAGGACCGGCGGCTGTGGTTCATGGCCGGAGCATCACAGACTCGGACAAGAAGCAGGAAGGAAGATGCAAGATGCAAGAGCAACAAAAACAAAAAAAGCTTATCCCGGGCCGATGCAAGGTGTTGTTGAGAAGGGGACCATGGCCATTACTCGGGCTCGCGGGAGGCGACCGGAGGCCGGGGGACCCGTGCTAATGTGGTGGTGGTGGTCAGGGTTCGTCAACAAAGCCTGACGTTAGCCAGCAGGCAGGTTTCTGCACCACCGACTCGGCGGGACACACCAAATCTCTCGCGGGTCCCGGGCGTTCCTTCCTTCCCAGCGGGCGGCGGGGTCCACCACCAGGTGGGTGACTTTGTCAGCGACGCCCAGTCGCGCCACTCCTGCGGCCCGACGTCATTTCTCGGCGCCACCGCCGTAGCTGCCATGAATTCCGACTCTGAGGAGTCACTTTGATTTGGCAGCGAGCGTCCAAGATCGACGGGCCCATTCCACGCCTTGCAAGGCCGCCAGGTACACCTACAAGTCCCCTAGAATGAAGGTGGATTTGAATTGCTAAAATGCACGTGCATCTCCGGAGAAGATGCTCAGGACGCCACAAGCACGATCCTCCCCCCAGATTCGCATCTGACTCGATCTCGGTCGTTGAAACGCAGTGGCATGAAGAAAAACCGCCTGGGCGGTCCCGATCGGAGGATAGCTGAAACTTGGTACGGCAATAGCTCCTCGAATTAATGCGACTCTAGATCGATCTCCCGTTCTTCAGAAACACAAACACAGGCCAGGCTTCCAAGCTCCAAGCTCCAAACTCCAAACCCCCATCGATGATCGCCGAGACAAAATGCCCAAAACACCCAAAACACCATCCAGGGGTCGACCCGCGATTCACGTCATCGCCACCTCGGTCTCCTCCCTCCCTTTCACATCCTTCCTTCACTTCCTTCCTTCACTTCCTTCCTTCCAGCCACGTCGACAGCTCGCCCTCGGTCCAGTCCCAGACCTCCTTCGCCAGGGCGTCGTCGGTGCCATTAGCGCTCGCTTTACCACTGATGGCTACAGGCTCATAGTACTCGCCGCTCACGACGTCCTCTGACACGCTTGCCCAGAGCTGGTTGCGCGCACCATTCTCCACCGTCGCGAGAAGCCCGTAGCCCACGCGCAGCAGCATCCTGACGAAGAACGGTGTGGCAGTCGCTCCATCCATCAGCTGTGTCTGCACGAGCCCCGGGTGGACCGCCGCTACCGTCAGCTCTGGGTGCTGCTTGGCCATCTGGCGTGCCCACAGCACGTTGCCCAGCTTGCTCTGGTAATAACACCCATAGGCCCCGAGCTCCTCGGCCTTGTTCTTGAGTGTGTCGAAGCGGAACTCGCCCGCGGGGACCTGTGAGTGTCCATAGGAGGAGACTGCTACGACGCGGACTTCATTTGGTGAAGAGATCTTGACTGTTGCTTGAAGGACGGGGAGAAGCAGCCGTGCCAGCAGGGCGTGGCCCATGTGGTTGGTGCCCCATTGCAGCTCGTAGCCCTCGCGCGTGACTCCGGCGGGTGTCGCCATGATGCCGGCGTTAAGGAGGAGAATGTCGAGGCGGTCGGACGCCGCGAGGAAAGTGTCGGCCGCTTTCTTGACCGAGTCAAAGGAGGCGAGGTCCAGCTCGAGGGGCTTGAGCATGGGGGCGTCGGGGACCTGGCTGCGGACATCGTCGATGGCGCCCTGGGCCTTTTCGATACTGCGTGCGGCAACCCAGATCTCGGCTGGGCCGTGGCGCGCAAGGTCAAGGACTGATTGTTTTCCAAGCCCGGCGTTGGCTCCGGTCACCAGTATGACCTTTCCCGCCAGCGAGGGGATGTCGCGGGCGGCGTTGAATTGGGTGTCTTTGCAGAAGAGCATGGTGGGTGGGGTATTGGTCAAGATGGTGGAGATGGTGGATATGAGGATTGAAGATGTTGAAGATGACTTGATGGTTTGTTGTCTGTCTGTCTTTGGTGTCTGTGATGGATGTTCTTCGCAAGGAAACGAGCAGTGAACACGTCCCCCTTTATTCTTCTCTGGATTTTTCCCAACCCTCTGCTCTCCCATGCAACACCACAGCCAGCCGCGGCAATACCATCGTGCAATCCCCGCCCAACCCCGACAGTTCCTGGCGCTAAACCGAAAAGGCTCATTGATCTTGTCTTGGCACGCTAACTCATGTGGTACTAGCTCGCACCCACCTCCTGCAGGCTGAACCTCCAGGCCAACACCAGACCACCAAAATCCTCGACTTCCCCTCCATTCAACCACGCACCACATGCACTGCGTCTTGCTCCGTCAGTCAACCCCAGCTTCGACGACACCCTCGGAAGATTTTTTCTCGCGGGCTCGGAATTGATCATTCCCCCGCTTGGCATACCCTCGCGGATTTAGGGGGCCCAAAAGCCGGCATGTCTGCACCACTTCCGTCTCGCGCGGGTCGATCAACATGAACGAACTTCTGTCTTCTCTTCTCCAACCTAACCCCAGTTCCTCCAGGTCACTCCTGCGGCGCGAATTGCCTCGAAAACTCCGCCCAGTCCGCCTCCACGACACCTGTCAACATGAAGCTGTTAAAGTCGAAATCCTCGGCCACATACCCCCCTTCGGCGAACGATAAGTTCCTCGCCATCTGGTCCACCTCGTCTGGCTGCTGGTCGAAAAAGGCTGCCGCTGCCTCACCCCAGTCAAACTGCGGCGACTCGTTCTGCATCATTGTGGCATCCTGGGGTATGCTGGGCTGTTCCTCTACGTAGGCCTGTGTCGGTAGACCCTGCCTGGGGTTTGTCGGCAAACTCTGCACAGCATGATGCAACGACGCTCGGTCGCCATATGCATCGCTGCCACCGACGGACAAACCGATATGGGAGCAGATGCGCTCGAGGTCCGCATGCCTCTTCGCGGCCGCCTTGTTGCCTCTGGACGCCAGATATTGCATAATTTCAGAGGCGCGTTGGATATTCGCCACGCCGTTGCCGTTGGTGGACGACGGGTAGATTCGCTCGATGAGGACAAACACAAACGCCGCCGAAAAGGTTGCGTCAAGATCGAAAAAGCCAAAGTTGGCTAGACATACGTCAGTTTCTCTCAAGGCAGCAAGGGCAGACCTTCGTACCGATGATGCGCTGCTTGATCATGGCCAGGAGCAGGTCGAGGCTTCGACTCGCTGCTTCAGTGCATGCTTCGGACAGATTGGCGAACAGCGACGTGTCCATTCGCGAGGCCGCGTCCGACTCTGCGGCAAGTTTGATCTTGGCCAGGTGCAGGAGGGTTGGCCGCGTGACCAGGATGATGTTCTGGTACAGCATCAGGTGAAGGGTTGCCGAAGTGCGCGATGGCACGATGGGCTTTGCAAAGTCCACCGAGTACTTTGAGGGGATCGAAGTCGCGACGCGCGAGAGCCGGCCGAGGATGACTTTGACACTGCGGATGTACCAGCTGACGGACCGGCTCTTGTGGCTGTAGATGGCTTCTAGGGTCAGCGGGCTTCGACGCATGCACACGGCGCATACTCACTTTCCATTGTCTGCCCTGTGAGCCTTGCTAATTTCACGTTGACGTTGAGGGCCATCGGTGAGATGAAGCCGGGTGTTTCGGCCGGAAGGGGCGTGGCGATGGCATCGTCCTGGATTGACACTGGGTTCCCTGTCGCCGAAGCAAGACGCCTGCCATTGGTAAGCTTGTCGGCGGCTTCGGGTGAGGCAGCAGCAGCGGGGTCAGACGCACCTCTCTTGCATGTAGATGGTCCACCACAGTCTGTTGCGATGGGCAGCCTTGGATCTTGAGAGCGTCGAGTCCGTGGTTCGAGCCAACCCGTGCGATATCGCGAGACGAAGGGCGAAGCCGGCCTGCGATGCGCAATCAGTCGTCGCCCTGGCTCGCAAAAACTGGTCAACGACCTACATGAACATATGCGTCGTCCCTGCGATCAGCACACTGCAAGTAGAACGCCATGAGGCCCAGCGTCTCAACAGCCACTAGGCCCAGGTCGCGAAGAACAGAAAGTCGAGGAAGTCGGCTCTCGACCTGGTGGAAGAAGTCCACGCCGGGGAGTGCTTCCCCCGCTTGGAGCTCCCCTCCAAGAAGCTGTCCCAAAGCAAAGACCATGAGCAGCTGGAGCCTATGTATGCTGTCCCATTCATCATGAGAGACAGGCGACTCAAAAGCGAGAGAGAGTCGGTCGGAGATGGTCCTGGGGTCGAATAGATGCTGGAGCTCACCGAGCGACGTCAAGACAGTATCGAGGAGCTGGTGCGCCTGGGCGGGCGAAGGCCATTCTGGCTCGATCAGCATGGCGGCGAGAGGCGGCCGATGGATCCTGTAGACATCGTCCGAATTGAGCGTCTCGTCAACAGTGGTGGACGCTGTAGGCGGGCGTTGGAGAGACGGCAGGCTTTCGATCTGGTTACTGAAATGGACGCTGGACGAGTTGACCGTCTCGGGTATGATGGCTGGTGTCACGGTCAGCATGAGTTTGAGCATATTGGAGCATGACTTGCCCGTGTCGTCCAGCGACTCTGCACCCCCTTCTTCAGAATCCGTCTCGACTCCTGGCAGCGGCATGTCGTCGTCGCGCGACGCCTCGGCTGACCTGGTGCCGCCGGATGAGCGGCGAGCGAGGGCCTCAAGCCTCTCGACGTAGTCGATTGCATAACGTTTCTTCCTAATGTTGTCGGGGAAGACGCACTGCTGTCGTCGCTTGATGCAGTACCGACACGGCTGGGTGCCTGAGCACTTGACCTTGCGATTTCGGCAAGCCTGGCATCTGAATTGCGTCAGTCGCAAATACCTAGAGTTGGGCTCGTCGACGATGCTCACGCTGTTGAACTGCGGGCCCCTTCTGCTGGTGCCGCGGTAACAACCCCCGGAGGGTTCGCCGGTGCGGGGGAGGTTGGGTTCATGCTGGGGACAGACTGGGTTGCGAGGCTGGCTTCAAGCACAGCATCTACCTGCAGAATAGAAACAACAGTGCTTCTCTACTGCTCCAAAGGTAAAAACAGTATATCCAGGCAGTAATCAAGTGGAGAGGGAAGAGACCAAGGTTGAAGCACCATCATCACCATCCATGCCTGGTCAGATATGCGGAGGGCGCCCAAGATTTCAGCGGAGAAGCTGAAGTAAGTGAACGTCAAATTAGCACTAGCGTCCGCTAAAACCAGCTTAGCATCCAACTAAACTTGAAAGCTCTCAGGCTCGGCCCTCGCTCAAAACCCGGTGCACATTATCCAGCGCAGCCGTCGCCGTCTTCACAACAGTCTCCCTCGTCGTCGCCCCAATGTGCGGCGTACTGATGACTCTTCCCGTCTTCCACAGTCCCTCATACCTCTGCTTCGTCGGCGGCTCTTCCTCATGACAATCCAGCCCAGCACCCCAAAGCTCCTCACGCTCCAGCGCCCCGATCAGCGCGTCCTCATCCACGATCCCGCCGCGGGCCACATTAACAAGAATAGCCGATGTCTTCATCGCAGCCAGTTCCTTCACGCCAATCATCCCCCGTGTCTCCTCATTCAGCGGCACGTGGACCGTCAGCATGTCCACGAGGAACAGCATTTCCTCGAAATCCGACACCCTCGTATGGCGGATATCGGACCATGCGTCCGCTGGCGCAAAGGGGTCGTAGGCCATGATGGAGCAGCCAAATGCGCCTTGGAAGATGCGTGCTACTGCTGAACCGATGGCGCCCATTCCCAGAATGCCAATGGTAGTGCCAGTGAGCATTATACCCGAGCAGTGCTCCTTGCGGACCTCGACACCGGACTCTTGCCGGACGGAGATTGTGCGCAGCTGTCGCGCCACGCCCATGGTCAGTGCGAGGACGAGCTCGGCGACAGACTGCGCGTTGACGCCGGGCGTGTTGCAGATGCGGATTCCTCGTGCGTCGCAGGCTGGCTTGTCGATGATGTCGATGCCTGTGCCTTGCTTTCCGATGGCCTTGAGACGGCGGGCGGAGGCAATGTCGGATGCTGAGATGGTCTTTTCCCGCACGAGGATGGCGTCTGCGTTGTCTCGCCAGTTGTGGACTTCTGCCTCTGTCGGGAGGATGGTGTGGAAGAGAGTCTGGCAGTAGCGAATTGCATCTTCGGGGAATGTCTCCAAGAGGTACATGCTGGGCTTCTTTGTCGGGAGGCAGACATTGTCTGTCGACTGGTCGGGTTCGATCCTGGAAGGGGCCATGTTGGGCGAGGTAGGAAGGGAGTTCTGGTGAAGCTGAGGTGAACGTGGTGGCAGAAAGTTAACTGGTCGTAGGCACGGAGGTGAAGCTGGTCGTGACGGGTTTGAGCTACGCCGGATCTGCTTGGCTACTTTATGTCTGTCCAAGGGCATTCGTCGCCCCGAGCACTTGCGGCAGTGTTCGGTCCAAGATTGTGGGATCGACGAGAGACAGAGACAGAGACAGAGACGTACACCAGCGGCTCCCCTATCCGCTGCCCTCATGAGTAGCGGATTCTAGGACACCCGCGCATCGTACGATTCGAAAGTCCGACCAGGAGAGTAGACAACGGCAAGAAGTTCCGCTCACTGCAGCTCGTCCCCAGAGCCAGCCCCACGGCCTCGGCACCGTAGAGGAGGGTGCGGCTTCAACTCCCGCTCTCGACAACCCCAGACCATCCCCGCACCAAGCTCTGTGGGGAAAGGCGCAGTGCGGAGAAGAAATCTCGGGGAGTTCGATGATGTTCAAGTTGGGCGAACATTTCCATCCATCGAAGGTGGGCAATAGGTGTCGGCGAATGTATAAAGTCGTCGTCGACTTCCGTTCCATGGCTGTTCAAGAGGAGCAGCACAGGTCAACATCCATCAGAACACACAAGTCTACACTCCTCGATATCACCATGGCCCCTAGCATTCACGAGAAATCAAACGGCGTGTCCGAGTACGACGAGCACGCCGCCAAAGATGGAGTTCTCGCCACGGAGCCCATCACCTACATCGACCCGGCCGAGGAAAAGGCCTTGGTGAAGAAGCTTGATCGCGTCATCATGCCCGTCATGGCTGTCGTGTACTTCTTCCAATGTAAGAACTCTTCTCTCCAGCGGCACCAAACTCGGCTAACTTTCCCCCAGACCTTGACAAGCAGAGCATCAACTACGCCGCGGTCTTCGGACTCTCAGAGGACCTCAATTTGACGGGAAGCGAGTTCTCCTGGGCCATCTCGCTGTTCTACTTTGGTCAACTCTGCTCTGAGTACCCCGCCGCGTATCTCATGAGCCGGCTGCCCATCACTGTCTTCGTTGGTGTTACCATGTAAGCCGTGTTATTTCGAGATTTCATCTTCCAATACTGACATGGCAAGTGTTCTCTGGGGAGGAGTGGAAATGTGCCTAGGCGCATCCAAAGACTTTGCAACTCTCGCCGCCACCCGATTCCTGCTCGGCTTCACCGAAGGCGCTGTCTCTCCTTCGTTTATGATCATCACCAGTAACTGGTACAAACGCTCTGAACACCCCGTCAGGATCTCGTAGGTCCCCATATCTCCCTCCCACAATCTAGACATGGCCTAACATTCTTCAGCACCTGGGTCTCCATGTTCGGCGTCTCCCAAATCGCCGGCGGCCTCATGATGTACGGCATCGGGTCCGGCGTGCATGCCATCGCCACCTGGCGCGTCATGTTCATGGTCTGCGGCGGGCTTACTATCGCCGCGGGCATTGCCTTCATCGTTCTTATGCCACGTAACACGACGACCGCATGGTTCCTCAACGAGCGCGAGCGAGAGATCGCTACGGCACGGCTTGCACTGGATCGAGCGACTCGCGATCGTGCCCACTTTGATTGGGCACAAGTGAAGGAGGCGTTCACCGATCCCCGGACGGCACTGTTCGCGGCCATGGCCTTCTTCATCACCCTCCCGACTCCCATCGTCAAGGTAAGCAAAGTTCCCCCAGAACCCCAAGAACCCTCCAAACTCATACTTCCTCTCAGTTCTCCTCCCTCGTCATCAATGGCTTCGGGTACTCCAAGTTCCAAACCATGCTGGTCGGACTCCCGAGCGGCGCCATTGCCTTCACCCTGGTCTGGGTTGGCGGCCTCGGCCCTAGGTTCTTCCCAGGCACGAGGTGGGCTTTCGGCATCTTCCTCGCCATCGTCCCCATGCTCGGCAGTATCCTGCTCCTCACGCTCCCGGCCAACATGAAATGGGGTATCGTCGCGAGCACCTGGCTCGCGGGGTCCACGGCACCGCCACTGGGCCAGGTGGTGGGCCTCATGGCGTCCAACGTCAAGGGCAACACCAAAAAGTCCGTCGTCAGCGCCATATTCTTTGTGTTCTACTGCATCGGCTGTATCGTCGGTCCCCAGCTGTGGCAGAAAAAGGAGGCGCCCAGATACTCCAAGGGATGCACGGCGAGCATCATTAGCTTCGGGTGTTTGATTGTGGCATTTGTGGTGCACTATGTGACGGCCAAGCGGACGAACCGCGAGAGGGATGGTATGGGAGCAGAGGGCGAGTACGAGGAGGGCATTTCTACCGATTCGGATTTGACGGAGCGCCAGGACATGGGATTCAGGTACACGTACTGAGCAGTATCCCCCGGCTTTCTGGTTCTCATTCCATGAGTACCCGGGACAGAGTTTGTACATTTACTTCGGATTTCGCCATAGAAATAGGTACCTTGCTTGTATTCAGATCTATCCCACAATCTCGAGCTCATGACTTGATCTCTGGCGACTGCTAGAAGAGGACAGACAGGGTTCAGATCATGCCGATACGAACATGTAGAAATTGAGAACACAATCAAGTTTGCACCTCGTGCCTCGAATTGTGCCCATGTTTCCTGGGAGACTCCGGAAATGGGATCCGACAGTAGGCGCTGACGACTTGGTCATGTAGCAAGATATTTGGGCAGAAGCTGTAAACTTCCTTCGCCTTTCGTGAAAAGGGATCGATCTGTCGTCCGTGCAGCAAGATTCATGAGAAGCACACAAGAGTGACACTCTGCATTGATGGAGCTGTGTGAGCGTGTGTTCATCTGGCCGTCGTCATAATGTCCATGCCCGTGCCCCGTACTCTGGCCGGTGCAGACCAACCGGGCGGTCTTCACCTCCGTGAAAAAGGTCGGGCCTGAATTCGTCCTCCTAGTGACCAGACCGACCTCCAGCTTGCCTGATTCAGGCAACATAACCCGCGCGGAAGACAGTCCCGCCGCGATTGCTGTTTGGCGCCTCGCAGAACCTCGCTCCTCGGCACCGATGCGCGAGAGGGCGGTCCGAGGTGGAGAAGTGCGGCTGTTCTTCCCGTGGCTCACTTCTCTCCCCCGCCCTCCACACTCCAAGTTGGGGAAGCCGGGGCAGGGGCGAGGGGGACCAGAGCCGAAGATGATTGACAGGGCCATGAACATAAAATAGTCCGCATGGTTGATGATGACAGGGTTTCGATATTCCAGACAAACAAATCAAGCATCACCTCACTGTAAAGACATCACTCGACATCATGGCTCCCTCTGCAACCCCAGCCCTTGCCCCCAGTGCCCCCGGGCCTGAGGAGGCACCCCACCACATTGCGCCGAATAACCTGCTCTCCCTGGCTGCCCAGGGCAAGATATGCACAGCCTTTGGTATCAAGATCATCCCCGGCGGCGAGATTGTGCAGATTGCAAAGTCGGCCGGCTACGACTCCCTCTTCATCGACCTCGAGCATACCACGCTCACCATTCGCGACGCCGGCCAGCTATGCATCGCAGCCAATTCGGCGGGCATCACGCCCTTTGTGCGGGTACCCCACGAGTGCGGCCTTGGCTTCATGCAGCGTGTGCTCGATGGTGGTGCCATGGGCATCATCGTTCCCCATATTCACACTGTTGGTACGTGGCGCAAGTGGCCGTCGTTGTTGCTTCCACGCTGACACGGGCATGCAGACGATGCGCGTCGCGTCATCAACGTTTCCAAGTATCCGCCACTGGGCCACCGGTCCATCAGCGCCGGATTCCCTCACTTTTGCTTTGCGGCGCTGCCGACATCCACGGTGCAGCAGGAGATGAACGCCCACGGGTCCACCGTCTTCATCATGATCGAGACGGCCGATGCATTGGAAGTAGTGGACGATATTGCGGCTCTGCCTGGGTGCGACGTGTTGCTCGTGGGTTCCAATGACCTGGCGAGCGAGATTGGCACGCTCCCCGACTGGGACCATCCGAAGTTTATCGACGCCCTGCGGAGGGTGGGCGCGGCGGCGAAGAAGCATGGCAAGCTGATGGGGATTGCTGGGCTATACCACCGCCCGGATATTCTGACGCAGGTGATCCATGAGTTTGGTGCCAAGTGGATCGTGGGAGCGCAGGATGTTGGGGTTCTCCAGGCGGGTGGGAGCACCAACTCGAAGCTGCTGAAGAGGTTGTAGAGAGAAGCAGGTACTCGGACGTATAGCCTGGGCGCAAGTTTCTCCGGATCATCGTGTTTTCAGTCCAGTGTAGAATCACCCAGGTCATGTTGTATATCCTCCTCTTCAGTCGTGTTGGATGGCATCGGATTGGGTTTGCCTCGGGACTTGTCGTGCCTCGAGAGGCGGCGTCGGGATGTCGGCTGGTGACAGCCTGTTCGCCATGGCTACTCGGAAAGACTAGCTCGAGTAGGAGATATATACGGAAAGAGCGGATTCTTCGATCGCAACCCGCGATTCGGTTGCAAAGATTGCCGAAGCTTGGATAGGTAGGTGGGTTGTCAGGGAAGGTGTTCGGTGAGGTTTGGGCGGGCGGACGAAGCTCGAGGAAAGGCAAAGAGCGGGGCAAAGAGCGGGGCAGATGACCCCGCTTGATTACTAATCTCCAAGCCCATGGTCTCGTGCTGTGCGTGACCTCGGCCATTGTGATCGGGACCTGACCAACGGCGTCCGTGCACCTGTCATCATCGGGGCTCGTACCAAGGTTGGGTGGCATCCATCATGAGAGTTGGCTGATGGACAGGAAGGCGGCTCAACTCACACCCGACCGACCTCACCTCATCTTGCCTCACCTAACTCACGTCATGGCAGGACCCGCGCAGCAGAGCGCCGACGTCTGGATCGCCACCGACCCCTCAGCGCAGCCCGACGCCGCCACAAGGACGACAATTCGCCGGCACGTCATGCAGAACAAGAACACCCGCGAGCAACAGCAGCTCGCCCGCATGAGGGATCTCATGCTGCAATACGAGAACCAGTGGCAGCAGCAACAAGTCGCCCGAGCTATCAATCGACACCCGGCCGACGAGAGCGACTGGGTCCCGGCACTACCCCGCCAGGTCGCAACGGAGCTCGCCGCCTTTGACTTTGGCGTCGAGCTGCGGCCGTACATGGTCGATCTCATCTTCAAAGGCAGGCCCTCAACCCTTGAAGCCCTTTAGGTTCACATCCATCTGACATGAGTTACACAGCATTCGCCGTGATCAAGCCCATGACATACACGGTCGAAAAGACGCTCGTCGGCGAACAGGAGCAGCAGCATGACAACCTTTTCTGCTTCTCCAACCTTGCACGCCACCCAGCAATGACTCACGCCGTCATCCATACAGCCCAGTCCTTCTTTGACGTTACAGGAGGCCTCGATGCGAGGAGCAGCATCGCCAGTTATCACCTTGGCGAGGCCTTGCGCCATCTGCAGCTTGCTCTCGGGGACGGCGGCGACGCGGCCCACGCCAACTCGACAATGGCGGTCGTCGTCGCGCTGGCCACCGCTGCTGCTGTTCTTGGAGACATGGACGGCGTCGGGGTGCACCTGAATGGGCTGCAGCAGATGGTCAATACGCGAGGCGGGCTCGACTCACTGGGGCCAGGCAGCATGATCGAGCACAAGGCGCAGAGGTGAGCGTGGCGGAGTTGCTTTGCTTTGCCGTGCATCATACTGACCCTGCAAAGGCTCGACTTCGTTCACTCCCTCGCGACAGGGGCGCCTCCACGATTCTTCCGGCCTGTCCCATGGGGACCGCACATCGCCCTTGACGGCGCGACGCAGTGTCCGGAGCTCAAGACGCTGCAGCCGCGGCCAGATGAGCGCCTCATGAACGTGTGGGCTGATCTCCGCGAGTTCTCACGTGTCGCCAACCAAGCCACGCGTACTAGCACCAAGATGTCTCCAGCTTTCTTCTGCCGGCTCGCCGACACGGTGCCTTGGCGGCTGACAGCTCTGCGCTTCGACCCGGGCTCCGTCTCCGAGATGCTCAGGTTGTGCATGCTGGCGTACGCGAGGAGTCTGCTCACACAGATTCCAATGGTGGGCAAGCACCTCGCGTACCTGCATCAGGAGCTCAAGCCGGCGCTGGTCGCGCACGCTCGTCGTGCCCTGAGTCTCGGTCCTGATGGCGCGCGGTTCTTGCTGTGGGCTCTTTTCATAGCGGCCATGACGGTGTTCCAGGACTTTGACAGGGAATGGATCCGCGAGCTGATGGTTGTCAGCGCGGGAACGTGTGGTGTTGTTGACTGGGGAGCGGGGAGGGCGGTTCTTGGCGGGTTTCTGTGGACCGATCTGGTGCATCACAGGGAGGGCGAGCAGCTCTTTGACCAGTGGCTGGGGAAGAGGGCAACATCTTGAGGCAGACGGGAGGTGTGGTTGTGAGAGGTCTTGGAGAGCGTGAGTGAGTTGTTCTGTTCAGATACCCCCTTCGTTTATGTTCATCATTGGGCTCGATGCCCGTACGAAACATTTCTTATCCCTCGTTTGTCGGATCCTTCGTTTATCGGATGTGAGCAGCGTCGTCATCGCGGGCGCAGCTCCCAGGCAGCTACGGAGAACCTTGTCCCAGGATCGAAGCTCATTTCGCTTCGAGCCTTGGTGGAGCGATGGCTTCAGTCACCACTATCAACATGCTTACATAACGACGCCATCCACTGTTTCACAGTCGAACGGGAACTCGGGCGGGACAACAGCAGGAAGGGGATGGTGGAGATGGGGACTTTGAGCACTTCGAAACATCCGCCGGCGGCCTCTCCCTGACAGCACGAGCAGGAAAGTATTTGTACGCATGGGTCTGGCTGTGAAACTTGCACGGTACATCCATCACCCCTTCAAGCACTCCATCAGTCACAATGGTCGCCCAAGCCCAGAACAAGTTCCTCAGGCACGCAAGTGAGTCCAGCTGCCAAATCCCCTCTCTCCAACATGGTCCTGACCTTTCCAGGCCCAAACGAGCAGCGCACGATAAGTCGTGAGGACCTGGACTTCTACCATGCTGTTATCATCAGCGCCGTGTACGACTTTGGCGACGGTTTCGATGCCACCAGCGCGCAGTCCTTTTTCGAGCCCCTCCGCCATTGCATCGAGGCTCATCCGTTCCTCTGCGTCGTCGTCGGCGACAGGCACACGGACAAGGGGTACTATGAGCGAGTCCCCAAGATTCACCTCCCGGACCACATCACCCTGCTCGACAGCATCTCAAAGGAGGGCGACGCCCTGGCAGCGATTGAGGAAGTCATGGCTAGCGAGCTGAACGTGCCGTTTGCTGGCGGCATCCCGCCGTGGAGGATCGTCGTCCTTCCCCTTGCTGGCTCGCAGGCCCTGGTCGTCTTTTCCTTCTCGCACACCATGGGCGACGGCCCGACCGGCGTTTCTTTCCACAGGTCGCTCCTCAAGGCTGTCCGAGACGCGCCAAAGATCGCCCCCGAGTCGGCTGCCTCGACGGTGACTACCCCCAACATACCGCTGCCCGCGCCGTTCGACACACCGGAGCACCTCCCCATCTCCTGGTCTTTCCTCCTCGCCCCACTGCTCGGCAACATTCTCCCCGGCTTCATCGCCAAGCTCTTCGGATTCAAAGCGCAGGCATCGACTATCGATGCCGGCACCTGGCTCGGCACGCGCACCATGTTCTTCGACGCCGCTACGAACACAAACAGGCTCAAGCTGCGCGAACTGCCGGCCTCGGCCGTCACCAAGGCCACACATGCTACGCGCGCCCACGACGCCAAGCTTTCTGGCACGCTGGCACAACTTCTCTCCCGTGGCGTGGGCCGGGCCGTCGGCGACAATGCAGACGTGACCAACTACGTCGTCGAGACGGCCGTCAACATGCGCCGGTCCGTCGGTGTGCACGAGGACGAGATGGGCGAGTTTGCGTCGGGCTGCTACCTCGAGGTACCGCACGTTGCCGCCTGCGAACCGGGCACGCTGCTATCAGAGGCCGAGTGGGAGAGAGCGCGAGAGGCGACGCGCAAGCTCGCGCTCTCGGCCGCGCAGTTGAAGGACCAGCCTATCGGCCTGCTGCGGTACGTTTCGAGCGTGCGGAAGTGGCTTGAGAACAAAATCGGGAGTGAGAGGGGCTCATCGTTTGAGATGAGCAACATTGGCCTCTTTGATCCGGACCGCGACGGCGGCGCCGCGCCGGGAGGGGCGAGGATTGTCAAGGCCATGTTTGCGCAGCCGGGACACGTCACATCCTCGGCTATTGCGTTTAACATCATCAGTCTGAAGGGAGGCGCCCTGGCGTACACGGCGACATGGCAGGTTGGGGCGCTGGGTATCCCCGTGGACGAGGAGGAAGCGTTCATCACTTGGGTGTGTGATGGTATCGACACCGACTTTGCAGCACTCTGAGCGAGCATTGCATCCAACTGGAGGTCATGATTCTTCAGGAACACCGCTTTAATTACATTAGACTTTTAATACCAAAGCATACACCCCCTTTAGTAGTTGCTGCCGGTGGCGATGCCCCAGAAGTAGGCGGCCCAAGCACCGAGGATGAGCACGATGACGGCAACAAAGTTTCCAAGGCTGAGCTTGCGGTTCCAAGCGGCGTGCTCGTTGGTCTCGAATGCCTCCTTGAGAGCGACGATCTCACTGCCACGTGCGATTCTCTTCTTGCGGCTCCACTGCAGCGAGCCGAGGATGGGGTTGAAGTAGGCGATGGCGCCCATAGCAAGGGCGACGACGACGGAGCCGGCGGCCAGGAAAGCGTAGAAGACGGTGACGTTGTCGTAGCTGTCGTTGTCGCGGTCCTGGATGGTACCGGCAATGACACCGACGATGATGGTCATGCTGTTGTTGATGGCGATCTTGATGGCGTAGCCGGAACCGAAGACTTCCTGGTACCACATGCTGGTGCGGATACTATCGATGATGACGGTCGGGCCGAAGGATGTGGCTACCGCGTAGATGCCAAAACTTGCAGCAGTGCCGGAGAAGGTCGGACCCCAGGCGGCCAGGGACATGGAGAGGACCATTCCAAACGCGCAGACGAGCATGACGGTGATGCGCTGGCCGAGGATGTCGATGAAGACTCCGACGAGGGGCACGAAGAAGAAGCCGAGGTACTGCGACATGGAAGAGTACCAACCAGCACGCACAGCTGAGATCTTGAATCGCTGCTCGGCGAGCTCGGTGCTGTTGGAGTTGAAGATGCCGGCTGTCGAGGTCTGAAAGAGGGAGAAGAGGCAGACGAGCCAGAAGGACCAGGGGAGGCGGAGCATCTTGCCGAGCTCGAACTTCTTGTTTCGCTCAGTGAGCTTCTCGCCCGTAGCAGGATCGCGGGTACCCGAGTAGCGGCGCTCAACCCAGCGCGTGAACCACCAGAAGAAGAGAGTAGCAACGTTGGTGAAGAGGTTCATAAAGACAGCCATCCAGTACGCCCAGGAAAAGTCGCCGAGGTTGTTGGAAATGACATTGGCCGTCGCCTTGCCGACAAAAGCACCGATTTTGCCAATGCCCAGCTCGAAGGCGAGGGTGGATGCGAAGCCGGAGGAAGGGGGAAACCAGGAGGAGAAGATCTTGTACTGAGCGACTTGGGTGGCTACGTCGCCGAGGGCCTGCACGACGACGCCGAAGATCATGAAGCGGTAGTTGCGGATTGTGGTTGCAGCGGC
Organism: Plectosphaerella sp. P0831; assembly: GCA_014635975.1. Taxonomy (NCBI): domain Eukaryota; kingdom Fungi; phylum Ascomycota; class Sordariomycetes; order Glomerellales; family Plectosphaerellaceae; genus Plectosphaerella; species Plectosphaerella sp. P0831. The sequence goes on along the minus strand of JACAFV010000200.1, from coordinate 4,554 downwards.
GATCAGGATGGCGCCGAGACTGAAGATTGCGTTGCCCCAGAGCATGGTGCTTGCACCGCCGTAGCGGTCCGTGAGGACGCCGGAGACGAGAATGAGGGCTGTCTTGATAAAGTTCTCGCTCGTGTCGAGGATGGCGAATTGGGTGTTGGAGATGTGCAGTTCCTAGGGGTGTCAGGGGCATGTTACAGGGGTATGATGGCGGTTAGGCTCACCTTTTTTAGGGTACTCTTCAGGGCACCGGTGACGCCGCTGCTCCAGTGACCGCCAAAGCCGATCATGCTGACGATGACGACGGAGATGATCTTCATCTTGAGCGGGATGGGGTCCTTGTCGGCACCATCATCGCGCGAGGCGATACTGCTGGTCTGATCTTGGTCCGACTCGGCCACGGCCTTGACGGCCGCGGAGGGCGGGGTGTGTTCCAGGTCCTTAAGCTCCTTGGACGCGTCCATGATGACAGAGAAGAAGTCAGCGGGAAGGAAAGAAGTAAGGGGCAGGAGGATCTGCTGCTGCTGGATGAGAGAGGAGGTCGAGGAAGACGGTTATCAGATGGCGGCATGGCTGCGACTTATTTATCTGATCCGACTGTCCATCAGACCCTGCGCCGGGGAGAAAGATTTCTTGATGGGTTGGTGCATTGGGTGGCCTGGAATGAGTCCGCTTCTTGCGCTAATGTTGACGGAGCTCCATCGTCGTGCGCTCTCGGGACAATCCGCCGGGATCAAGACCACGCCATGGGCCCACTGGCCATGCGGCTGGGTGTTTTCGAGGTACAAGATATCGGATGTGCCGAGAGACGCGGCGAGGGGAGATCAAGTCCGAATTTCGTCAATGAAATGGGTAAATAGACGAGAGTGATGGTGTCCCTAAGCTTCACCACCTCCGACATGTCAAAGCACCCAAAAAGCATCAAGATATCCCCATCTCCGTCTTTACTCTCTACCCTCATCTTTGTACCTCTAAACTCCCCAGCAATCTCAGCTCTCCCTGCAACCAATAACGGCACTCATCGCCAAGCGAACCCCCACCCGTCACCTCTCACGGTGAGAACATCTTGACTCGCTCGATGGCACTAGACAGGGATTCCCACCTGATTCCTTCTCCCCTCTCCGGGGCCCTGCATCCCTCTCACCGTGAGAGACTGTCCATCCCAAGAATCCCTCACCCAAACACGCAGCCGTCATCGGACCAGGACGCCAGACTCGCATCAGATCCATCTGATTAGATCATCTGATTAGATTCAGCACACGGCAGCCAGTACCACAGTTTACGTCAATCAGTCGGTCCGTCCGGGCTCAGCTCAGGCCGAGGGCAAGTGCCGCGGAGTCCGACCGTCGCCGAAACCGGGCCCAGAGATCGCCATTCTATTGCAGGCAGATAGCAGCCACCTACTCCTCCCCGGCGACATGTGCCTCTGCGACACAGTCGCCCAGCTCGCTCGCTCCTTTGACCCCGACGTCGCCGCCGCCCTCTCCTCAGACTTGAGCCGCCACCTCTCCGCCATCCGCAGCGTCCTCGCCCGCTCGAAACCCCTCAGCCGTGACGTCGGCTATCAGGTCGTCCCCAACAACCAGCGCACCGCAAAGGTCCTCGCCGCCCGGCCGAGCGATCCCAAAGCCCTCGCCCGCCTAGCATTCCGGTGTAGGGACGGCCCGACGGCATTTTGGACAGCTTCATCGCCCGATGGTATCGATGCCGTCGTCCCGTCTGAGCTGCGTCGCCGCGTTGCCTGCGTCGTCGTCGACCTCCGCTCCAGCCTTGGCCTTGATGCTCAGGACTGGGTCCCGCCGGGTCTGGCGGATCTGTACAGGGGGCTGAAGGCGTCGGAGCTTCGATATGCGGGGAAGAAGTACATCAAGATGGCGCGGAAGCTGGGGGGTGCTGGGAGTATCCTGTGGTTGCCACTCGACGTGCCCTCCTCGACGTGAGTACATGCCGGTTGCACTGGCGCGGGCCATTTACTGACCGAGAAGCAATGCAGGTACGAGAGATATCTCAACATTGACGACGAGGAGGCCTTTAACCACCTTCGGTCCCTTGGTCCCGAAGGCCAGAGTCTCAACCTCGACGACATTGCTCAGCAGCTGATATCAAGCCAACTCGGGGGTATGCAAGCCCGTCGCATTTCCGTTCGATCTGTGCTAATTCTCTTAGATATTGCCCCTCCATTAACGAAGTACGATCTCCTTGGAGACTACAGCGACCTCTTCCCCCGGACAGATCGCGTGCTCATCCTCCTCGCCGCCCTCGGAGGATCCACGATCCCGGTAGACCTGCTCAAAAGCACACGACAAACACAACGACGATGGGGTGCCGACGGCGAGATCAAGTCCATCGCTGCTCTTGACTTTGGCATGCCCCCTGAGATGGTCGATGCCCTCTCGAATGATACTTGTCTACAGCGAGTTGGCTCTTCACCCGGCTTGACGGAAAACACCCTAGACGACGGCACGACCGTCTGGTCCCTCGACAGCCACCTGGTAGCATCCATCATGAACTCGATATCCACACAAACACGAGAAACTCTCGAGGCCGTCGCCCTCAGACTCCTCTGCTTCGCCTGCCCGGCGCTCTACGAGGGTAGAGTCAACTGGTAAGCCCAAGCCATCTCCCTAGCCCTAAACCATCTCCCCTGACATGGCCAGGCCCCGGGACAAGAAAAAAGCCATCTGGGCCCTCCTCGACCGTGCAACCGACGGCCCAAAGATAGCCGCCTCCCAAAAATGCCAAACCATCGACGCCCTCCTCTTCTTCGCCGAGCGCGACTTCTTCACCATCCGCCGCACCGCCGTCGCCCGCGCCCGCACAATCCTCCACAAATGCATGCCCTTCTACTACCACGCCTCTGTTGCCCTCTTCGAAAGTATTATGCTGCGACTCGAGGGGAGTTTCGATCAATCCACCGCCAAAGCTCGCTCCTTTCTCGACAATAACCCCGTCACCCCAGCCACCACACGCTGCGACAATGCCCTCCGCGGCCGTCTACACGTCTCCTGGATCGAGAACAAAGTCCACCGCTACGATCCCGACGCCGCTGCTGTAATGTACGATTGGGAAGGCTTATTGCCCCTGTCGACGTTTGAGATTGAAGTCACCCGCCGCCTGCAGGGTACCGCTGCGAAATATTTCCACTCGATCGGCGACCTCGTCATGGCCCGCGCTTCGCTGGAACAGCACCTCTCCCTCGTCACCACCGTACCCATCCGGGAGAACACTCGGCTCCTCATCACGACCAAACTTGCCGAGATCTTTTGCGAGCTGCGTGAGCACGAAAAGTCGCACGAGCTCATCGCCGCCGAGATGGCTGCTGAAGGGGCTGAGGCGCGGAGCAAGACCAGGCCATTTCGCCGGTTATCCATGGCTTCGGTCGAGGTTGATCTTGGCCGTGGCCGGCTTGACGAAGCAGAAGCTACCTTGCGGAGATTGGCGGTTGCTGAACCGCCTGAACTTGATGATCTGAATGATCAGGTGCTGCACATGCGGCGGCTGATGCTTGAAGCCCGAGCCGCCCATGAGCGTCTGCGGTATGAAGACGCTCTCCGCTTGTGGGGACTTGCTCTGATGCGTATGAGCGGATTTTCTATCTTTGCAGCACGGCATCCCTGGATTGCTGCTGTCGCTCATGTCTCCATGGCACATGCGGCGCTGGCGCTGGGTGATGCGGCTGGCGCGAGAGAGGCATGGGCTCGAGGGGCGGATGTTTCGCGGACGGAGAGGTGTGAATATGTCATCCCCACGCTGGCGACTGTCTGGGTGCCACGGATCGTTGCCGACGTTCTGGCCACGCAAGGTTGGCCGTTTCGCATGATGCTTCCGGGGGGACGGCCAGATGTGACATGGTCGTAGGGGTGGGAAGCATCTGGCGAGCTGTACGTTCGAGACTGACGAGCATTAATGTGCCTTGTTAATACCTACTTGATGTCGGTGTTGCCATGATAGCTTGGATGTACTAAGTCCACGGCATGAGATGAGCTGGCTAGCTTGGCCTTGGAGAACATCAGTCGAACTCGAAGCTGAAAGCTTTCAACCTCGGGAGCCTCGATGACTACACTTTGGCTGCTTTCTACAGTCTATCTCAAGAAGGTAAATAGTGCTTCCGAAGCGTGGAAGATTTCGGTTCAGCCGTGTTGGCGGCGGGCTGAGAGGAGAATGTGGCTACAGCTGTGTGTGTCAGGCTGCGAGGAGGCTAACTCTCCTCGCAGCCACCTCTTAGGTAGGCAACAGGAAGGGCGACGCCACTTGTTAGGCGTTGAGTCACCGTGAGAGGCTTCATGAAATGGGTATAATAAGGCATGCCCTGGGATAGAAATGCTTTGTTCCATCATCATCATCTTCCTCTTCTCAAGCCACCAAAACCGCCTCCAAGTTCATCTACCATGACCACACCCGACAGCGACGACCCCACCTATTTCTACCTGAAAGACTCTACCTATCTTACCGGGTTCCCGAGAGCCTTGACCGGCACGATTGATGACGTCCCTATAGATCGCGAGGTCCATAAATGGGTCTAGCTGAAGTCCTCTGCGGAAAACTTCCGATCCATGCGTGAACCTC